>ML816042.1:27054-52964 GCA_009831015.1 Picea engelmannii | reverse complement strand
AGATAAGAGAAAATGCTTTGAATCTGTACTGCAATCTACTACATTAAAGGAAAATACATCCCCCATTGATCTCATGCGATGGTTCAACTCCTAAACATTTAAGATGTTCATTGATTACAATCCTTTCAAGATATTTTGTGACATGTTATTTTAAAAAATGAATTGAAAATCACTTCAAAATGCGCACTGGGGTGCTGAGTTGTCCTCTACTCGCGCTTTGTTGACGATGCTCCTGCATCAATGACATATGATAAAATTCAATTATGGAAGTACACAACATTTGGACAACCCAAACACTTCGTATATGTTTAGAATATGAAGTACATGCACCTACCAATATCTTATCAAGGGTTTTTATAACTTGGGCTCCTCAAAACCTAGCTATGGAACCCATAAGATAACATTAGCCAATATATCACTCCATTAGATATCATCAACAATGTAGCATACACATTGGTAAGTCTTTTTTGGAACCAACATTTGTATCCCACACTTGTACAAGATCAACTCCCTCTATCTTCTAGATAACAAACACATTAGGTACCACTAGGGTTTTAAAATGCCACAAAACCCTAACTTATTCTCTTACCAGAGCTACATGATAAAAAAACTTCTTTCTTCTTGTAGGTAAAAGTCCTAGCATTCCTAGTCTCCTTAGGACAAAACCTTGACCCTAGTCTTCCCTTGACATTCCTTTGATAAGCCTAGTTGTTAGTTTCTTGGTTGATGCAATCCATAATTTGACCAATTTATAGGGAACATACATTAATCCCCTTTTTCTATGCATGACATATATAAAATCATTTGATTTATGTGTAACCATTCATAAATTCCAAAAATACTAGTCAATGAGTCGTTAATGCACTCATGTTTGTTTAGCTTGTGTAGTGGGTATATGTAAATTTTGTTAAACCCATCAATTATTAATAACATTTATTCAGTCTTCCATGATGTCTACTATAATTATTGATTTTGATCAATAGAATGAGAGAGTTCACATGGAAACTAGATCTTAGAATGGGTATCATTTTCCACCTACAAATATAGGTTTTGAGGTTACATTTCTTGACACACCATAGAAAGTAATGCTATGATACCAAAATTCCTCTAGGGAGACTTGAAACCATTATTATTTTCCCTTCACCATCTATTAGAGTTTATTGCACACTGCTACCCAATTTTTGGGTTAGATCACAGAAGGAGACAAAGGACCCTCCTAAACCCAATTCCACAAACATGTTGATTCCATGGCATTGTCATGCCTTGCCAAGTCATTCCATGGAATTCCATTTCCATGCCATTGCTATTTCCATGCCATTTCCATGCCATGACATTGCCACACCTATCTGAGCCATGCCATGCCTTTCCATTTCCATGCCATTTCCATTCCATTGTTGTGCCATTTCCAAGACATTCCATGTCATGCCATGTCATTGCCATTCCTTGCAATTCCATTTCCATCCCTTTCCATGCCATGCCATTTCCATGCTTTTCCAATCCATGCCATTTCCATTTCCATTTCCATGCCATGCCATGCCATTTCCATGCCATTGTCATGTAGCTTCTCATGTATTGTAATGTAGTTTCCCATTTTAACCTATATAACAATAAATATAACATTCCATAAAATTATGCAAGGAAAAATTCAAATCAAAATGTGGATTTCAATGAAACAGGAATAAAAAAGAAAAACAAAACATTGCCATGCCGTGCCATTGCCATGCTTCACAATTAAAACCTTGGAATACACCTTGACACCTTTTATTACATTTCTATCATAATTTTCATCCCTCTAGGGCTTGGTGTCTTAAATATTGTATGGTTGTTATGTGTCATATTGCATTTAAACACGCATTTGTTATCTAAAACCTAGTTTAAACATTCATTTTCAGCCCCCTTTCAAATAATGATTACTTGTTTTAAGGGATGTTATACGTGTCCTTGTATTACCTTGACTTGCCATGCCATGCCTTGCCTTTTCATGCCTTTCCATGCCATGCCTTGCATTGTATTTCCTTTCCTTTCCTTGTCATGTCATTTCCATGCCTTTCCATGCCATTCCATGCCTTTTCAAGCCATGCCATGCCGTGCCATTTCCATGCCATTATCGTTCCATGCCATGCCATTTCCATTCCATGCCGTTCCATTGCCAATCCATTCCATTTACATGCCTTTCCATGCCATGCCTTACCAAGCCATGCATGGTATGGTATGGTATGACTTGCCTTGCATTGCCATGGTATGGTATGGTATGCCTTGCCTTGCCTCGCCTAGCCATGGTATGGTATGGTATGCCTTGCCTTGTCTTGCCTTGCATGGTATGGTATGTTATGGTATCCTAGCCTTTAAAAAAAGTTAGTTAAACAAATTTCAACTTAAACCTCACATGGTATGGTATGGTATGGTATGGTATCCTTGGAATGGTATGGTATCCTTGGCATGGTATGGTATGGTATGATATGGTATGGTATGCCTTGCCTTTCCATGGTATGATATGGGATGGTATGGTATGGTATGGTATGGTATGGTATGAAAGTGAAGGCATGTAAAGTGAAGGAATAAATTGCTGGTCCATTCCATGTCATGCCTTGAATTTCCTTTACTTTCCTCGCATGGCCTTGCCTTGCCTTGCATGGTATGGTATGGTATGGTATAATATGATATGAGATGGTATGGTATGGTATGAATTGCCTTTCCATGTCCTTGAATGGTATGGTATGGTATTCCTTTCCATGGTATGGTATGGTACGGTATGACTTTCCTTGGCTTTCCATGGTATGCTTAAATCCAATATGGCACATGAAAGCCCTACAATATTCTAGACATCAAGCCCTAAAGGGATGAAAATTATGACAAAAATTTAATAAAAGGTGTAATGTTATGGTATGGTATGTTATAGTATCCTTGGGATGGTATGGTATGGTATGCAAGTGAAGGAATACCTTTCCTTGCCATACCATGCCTTTCCTTTCCATGCCATGCCATACCATGCCTTGAATTTCCTTGGCTTGCCACGACCTTGCATGGTATGGTATGGTGTGTTATGGTATGGTATGCCATGGTATGGTATGATATGGTATGGTATGGTATGCCTTGCCTTTCCTTGCCATGGTATGGTATAGTATGGTATGGTATGGTATGCCTTGCATTGCCTTCACTTTCCATGTCTTGGCTTTTCATACCATGCCTTTCCATCCCATGCCATGGATTGCCTTTCCTTAACTTGTCATGCCTTTCCTTTTCCATGCCATGCCTTTCCATACCATGCAATTCCTTTCCATGCCATGCCTTTCCATACCATGCCATACCGTTCCATGCCATGCCTTTTCATGCCATGCCTTTCCATACCATGCCATGCATTTCCATACCATGACTTTCCATCCCATGCCTTTCCATGCCATGCCATGCCATGCCTTGCCTTCACTTTCCATTCCTTTCCTTTTCCATGCCATGCTTTTCCGTACCAATCCGTGCCTTTCCATACAATGCCATGCCTTTAAATTCCTTGCCTTGCTATGCCATGATTTTCCATGCCATGAATTTCCTTTCCATGCCATGCCTTTCCATACCATGCCTTTCCATACCATTCCTTGCCATGCCATGCCATGCCTTGCCATGCCATGCCTTGCCATGCCTTCACTTTCCATGCCTTGCCATGCATTCACTTGCCATGAGAATATCAATGTTATAACATAAGATCTCTTTATTCATATATCTAAGGTATCATATATTTTTTAAACATGAATTATCATAATTAATAAGATTTACCTAGAACAACATGTTGCATTTCCATACCAACATGTGACTCCCTGAACAACTTGAGGAATAAAGTTGCAACTTGCAGTAAAACTCAAATCGAGACTTGGATGGGAGAAATCGCCAATTGCATTGGATCCAAAGCACTAGGTTTCAGCTAGTGGCCCCCCTCTATTGTCATTCCATCCTCCAGAAAATTGTTTTTTGGAGTATCTATGACACTAGGGTTTTGTTCAATGAGGCATAGTGCGATTTCTGAAAAGGAGGTCAATTTTCAAGAACACTGTGTTGGGCATTTGTGGGTACTGTGGTCACGTGGGCCTTGGAAAAACTTACTTGCGAGAGCGTATGGAACTCCAATATGCCGCTAGGTTTGGATTTTATGCCCCAGGACCAAATTGGCCACATGTCCCTGAATGGCCTGAGGAGGCGAGTTGCAACTCGTGATAAAACACAAACCGAGAATCAGATGGGTGAAATGTCAGTTGCATTGGATCTGAAGCACTGGGTTTAAAATAGTGGGTCCCCTCTTCTATCATTTCATCCTTCAGAAAACTTTTTGTTGGAGTATCTTTGAAACTAGGGTTTTTCTCAATGAGGCATAGTGAAATTTCTGAAGAGGAGGTCGATTTTCAAGAACACCATGTCAGGAATTTTTGGGTAGTTTAGTCATGTGGCCCTTGACCAAACAAACTTGTGGGAGCTTACAAAACTTTGTTATGTCGCTCAATTTGTATTTTATGCCCCCAAACCAAATTGGCCACATGTCTCTTAATGACTCGAAGAGGCGAGTTGCAACTCATGATAAAACACAAACTGGGACTTAGATGGGAGAACCATCAGTTGCATTGGATCCAAAGAACTAGGTTTCATCTAGTGGGGTCACTCTGCGGTCATTCCATCCTCCAGAAAACAGTTTGTTGGAGTATCTATGACATTAGGGTTTTGCTCAATGAGGCAAAGTGCAATTTCTGAAGAGGAGATAGATTTTCATAAACACTAAGTCGATCATTTGTGGGTAGTGTAGTCACATGGGACTTGGCTAAAAAAACTTGCGGGATCTTACAGAACTTCGTTATGCTAATTGGTTTGGATTTTATGCCCCTCGAATCAAATTGTCCACTTGTCCCTTAATGGTTTGAGGAGGCGAGTTGCAACTTGTGATAAAACTCAAAACGAGACTCAGATGGTAGAACCATCAGTTTCATTAGATCCAGAGCACCAGGTTGCAGCTAGTGGGGCCCCTCTACTATCTTTTCATTCTCAAAAAAACTGTTTGTTGGAGTATCTCTGGCACTAGGGTTTTTCTCAATGAGGCATAGTGCAATTTCTGAAGAGGAGGTCGATTTTCAAGAACACTGTGTTGGGAATTTGTGGGTAGTGTAGTCACATGTGCCTTGGCCAAACAGAATTTCAGGATCTTACAAAACTCTGTTATGCTTCTCAGTTTGGATTTTATGCCCCCAAAACAAATTGGCCACATGTCCCTAAATGGATTGAGGAGATGAGTTGCAACTCACGATAAAAATAAAAAAGAGACTCAAATGGGAGACCCATCAGTTGCATTAGATCCAAAGCACAAAGTTTCATCTAATGGGTCTCCTATTCTTTCATTCCATCCTCTAGAAAACCATTTGTTGGAGTATCTCTGAAACTAAGGTTTTGCTTAATGAAGAGTAGTGCAATTTCTGAAGAGGATCTCAATTTCAAAGAAAACTATGTCAAGCATTTGTGGGTGGTGTAGTTGCATGGACCTTGGCCAAACAGACTTGTGGGAGATTACAAAACTCTATTATACCGATTGGTTTGGATTTTATGCCCCCAAACCAAATTGGCCACATGTCCCTGAATGGCTTGATAAGGCGAGTCACAACTCGTGATAAAACTAAAAACGAGACTTGTATTGGTGAACCGTTAGTTGCATTGGATCTAGAGAACCG
This sequence comes from Picea engelmannii, assembly GCA_009831015.1. Lineage (NCBI taxonomy): Eukaryota > Viridiplantae > Streptophyta > Pinopsida > Pinales > Pinaceae > Picea > Picea engelmannii. The sequence goes on along the minus strand of ML816042.1, from coordinate 47,268 downwards.
ATTTTTAGCTATTGGAGCCCCTTCACTATCATAATGTCATTAGGAAAACATTTTTTTGGTGTATCTTTGGAACTAGGGTTTTTCTCAGTGCTTATTACATATGTTTGACAATTTAACACCTTGTTAGGCTAGACATGGAAAGGCAAGTGAAGGAAAGGAATGGAATGGAAAGGCATGGCATGGCATGCTAAGACATGGCATGGGAAGGCATGGAATGAAAAGGAAAGGAATGGCATGAAAAAGCATGACATGGCATGGAAATGCATGACATGGCATGGTAAGGCATGGTATGGGAAGGAATGGCATTGAAAGGCAAGGCATGGCATGGAATGAAAAGGCATGGTAAGACATGGTATGGAAAGGCAAGTGAAGTCGAGGCATGGAGTGACAATGAATGGTATGGAAACACATGGAAAGGAAAGGAATGACATGGAAATGCATGGCATGGCAAGGCATGGCATGGTATGGTATGGTATGGAATGGAAAGGAAAGGCATGGAATGGAATGGAAAGGCATGGCATGGTAAGGAAATGAAAGACATGCCATGGAATGGCAAGGTATGTGATGGAAAGTGAAGGAAAAGCAAGACATGGCATGGCATGACATGGAAAGGAAAGGAATGACAAGGCATGGAAAGGAAAGGAAAGGCATGGCATTGAATGGAAAGGCATGCCATGGAGAGTGAAGGCATGGCATGGAATGGAAAGGAAATACCTAGCATGTAATGGAAAGGCAAGGCAAGGCATGGCATGGAATGGAAAGGCATGTCATGTAAAGTGAAGGAAAATCAAGGAAAGTCATGGCATGGAAAGTGAAGGAAAGACAAGGCATAACAAGGAAAAACATGGCAAGGCAATGCATGGCATGGAAATGAATGGCATGGAATGACAAGGCATGTCATGGAAAGTGAAGGAAAATAAAGGCAAGGAATGACATGGAAAGTGGAGGCAAGGTAAGGCATGGAAAGGCATGGCAAGGCAATGCATGACATGGCATGGCATGGAAAGGAAAGGCATTGCATGGAAAGGCGTGACATGACATGGAAAGGCATGGCATGGAAAGGCAAGGAAAGGAATGGCATGGCAAGTGAAGGAAAGGTAAGGCATGGCAAGGCATGGAAATGTAAGGCCTGACAAGGAAATGCATGGCATGGCATGACATGGAAAGGAAAGACATGGCATGGAAAGGCATGGAAAGAAATGGCATGGAAAGGCAAGGAAAGGCATGGAATGGAATGGCAAGGCATGTCATGGAAAATGAAGGCATGACATGGCATGGAAAGGAAAGGCATGGCATGGAATGGAAAGTGAAGGTATGGCATGAAAATTGAAGGAAAATAAAGGCAAGGCATGACATGACAAGTGAAGGTAAGGCAAGGCATGGAAAGGAATGACAAGGAAAGGCATGGAAAGGAAATGCATGGCATGCCATGGCATGGAAAGGAAAGTCATGGCATGGCATGGCAAGCCAAGGAAGGGCATGCCATGGAATGGAAAGACATGTCATGGCAAGTGAAGGAATGGAATGACATGGAAAGGAAATGCATGACATGGAATGGAAATCCATGGAAGGGAAAGGCAAGGCATGGCATGGCATGGAATGGAAAGTGAAGGAAAAACAAGGCAAAACATGGCATGGAAAGTGAAGACAAAGAAAGGCATGGAAAGACAAGGAATGACAAGACAAGGAATGGAAAGTTAATGCATGTCAAGGCATGTCATGGAATCAAAAGGCATGCAATGGAATTGCAAGGCATGTCATTGAAAGTGAAGGAAAAGCAAGGAAAGGCATGGCATGGAAAGTGAAGGTGATGTAGGAGCATCGTAAGCAGCCAACGAAGCAAGCACAAAGGTAGAAGATAGTTGGAATTGCACCAGCGCATATTTTGAGGATGTTTTGAATTTGAATGAAAAAACTTTAATGTAATAGTTGGGGGACGTAATTGACCTTAAATGTTTTGAGTTGTAAACAGATCTTGAGAATTTCTCTCATCTGTCGGATATGGAGGCATTTATTTGTATTGAATGTCTTCAAGGCATGTATTGAATTTCTCTCATTTGTCGGATCTTGTAGTGAATGTCTTCAAGGCATGTCATTGAAAGTGAAGGAAAAGCAAGGCAAGGCATGGCATGGAAAGTGAAGGTGATGTAGGAGCATCGTAAGCAGCCAACGAAGAAAGAACAAAGGTAGAAGATAGTTGGAATTGCACCAGCGCATATTTTGAGGATGTTTTGAATTTGAATGAAGAAACTTTAATGTAATAGTTGGGGGACGTAATTGCCCTTAAATGTTTTGAGTTGTAAACAGATCTTGAGAATTTCTCTCATCTGTCGGATATTGAGGCATTTATTTGTATTGAATGTAAAGTAGGTAGCTTTTAATTTTGATTAGATAGCTTAGAGTTGTAGGAGGGAAAACTCGTGAAAGACACCTTCGCTTATATCATTGTAGAGATTCAAAACATTGTAAGATGTAGATCTATAGAGAGCAAGAACACAGAGAAGAACCCATGTATAGGAAAACTTGAGTTATTATAATAAATCTGACTCACGTTCATGGTGTTATTACGCTTACTGTTTATATCTGTTGAATGGTATGTTTATAGTTGTTTTGTTTCTCTGTTATGCATTTATTTCAATGCGATGTGTATGCTTGTGATTTCATGTTGAACGTATGACGTCTGTGAGGAGAGAAATACGAGTTTCAATTGTTTATCATCCTGAGAATTCCTGCAAAGAGTGCAATGAATGTCTTCAAGGCATGCGTTGATGAAGTTATGAGTTTTATCTTAGAAAGACCAGGAGGGATACCGTTGTTCTCAATTCAGTAGAAGTGCAGGTGTAGCACAGAGCCGTGCAAGGTGTGCACAGGTGAGTGGAAGACTGAATATTTATCAACTAAAGAGGAAGTTTGAAGGACTATTGTTGCAAAGAAGTGCACAGAGTTGAAGGGTCAAATAACCAAAGGTTATTTGTGAATGTTGCAAGGAGTGCGTGCAAGAATCCCTTAGAAATCCTTGAGTTTTCAAGTGAAAGATCAGGAAGGAAATAACCCTGAATATTTCAAGGGAAGGCGAGTGTCGAAGTCACCCAACAGACAGAAAATCTCAGAAGGTTTGACACCAGAGTGTTTGGCAGAGGAGTCTTTTAGAAGTCTGAGTGGAAGGTGGAAACGGTTCAAGGAGAAGTACCGATTTGTAGAGGACCATTGGATCCAGTTGGCCAACGAGAAGATCAAGGTTGAGTGTTTTTTCATCACTCACAAGCTTAGGAGGAATAGAGACCGTTGGATTCAGATCAACGAGGGTCGTTGATCTTGTGGTTGAATTTTTCTATTTCAGAATTCAGGAAGTAAAGAAGGCTGTGACTCAGAGTTGAGAGTTTCAAACTCTTGATTCGCGAAGTCCCGATCGAATCAGGACCATCAGATCACGGGAGTTTAGAATCATTGATTTGCTGTGGGATATATCGTGGTTTCAGTTATCGGGAGGAGGGATTTGTTGCATAGCAACTCGTCGATACATGAAATTCCAGGTGCCGAAATATTTGGCCCCAAGTTTTAGTCGGAGGTCACATCATGTAAAAGTCAAAGGGAGGATTCAGAGGCCCATTAGCCCTTTTGGGGTTTCAGGGATTGAAGAGATAGAAGGACTCACATATGGGATCACAGATTCACAAAACCTGAAACACTCTTTTGGGAGAAGGTTGTGGTCATATCAACGATAACATGGGTGAGAGTTGGCGCTTAGTGCTTGTTTGCACAGGCGTAACTCATAAGGACCTATGGATACAGACTAACATGTGTTGGAGATTTATGCGGGAAATCAAAGAGTCAATTTGACTCAAGGGGAAAATTAAGAACGATCCTAGACCAGGAGGTCATTCAGAAATTGCTGAGGTAGGGGTGCTATCATCAGAGTGGTATCATAGCACAGATTCTAAATTCTACGAGGAACATATTTGAGCAATGCCACCCAAAAGACGTCAAGATAGACCAATACCTGATCCAGCTGTGGAAAGGGAAATGAGATAACTCCACTCTCGATTAGATGCTATGGAGACAAAACAGAGACAAACAACCAATGTTGGAGATGTCAGTGAAGTTGAAATTGAAAATGAGGTTGGAGCTGAAGAAGAAGTTATAGCAGAAGATGCTACAAAAGAACGTCTATTCAGAGTTGTTGCAAGAATCAGAGCCAAAGAAAAAATGGGCATTCCGATGTATGAAGGAAACTTAGTCGTTGAAGAGCTACTAGATTGGTTTAGAGCTCTGGATAAATACTTTGACTATGAGGATGTCGAGGAAGATAAGAAAATTAAACATGTCATTACTAGAATTAAAGGGCATGTAACACTGTGGTGGGATGAATTGCAGGCTGACAGGAATTCCAAAGGCAAGCAAAGAATCAAAATATGGGATAGAATGGTTGCAAAAATGAAATCCAAATTTATACCCAGAGACTACCAAATCAATATGTTTCGAAGGATGCAAAATTTGAGACAGAAAGGGATGACAGTGAATGAATACACTGAGGAATTTTATAGGCTCAACATCAAAGCAGGTCATCGTGAAAGTGATGATGAAAAGGTTGTTAGATATATGAATGGTCTGAGATATGACATTCATGATGAGATGAGCATGATGACAATCAAGAATGTGGAAGATTCTTATCAAATGGCTATGAAGGTTGAAGATAAATTGGACCGAAAGCAAGTTCAAAGAGGCCGAGGTAGAAGTCTGAGAAGAGGCAAGGCAGTTGCCTAGGAAAGAACTCAGAAGACCAAGGAAGAAGAAAAGAAACCTCATACTCACCCTGAAAGAGGAGGAAGTTCACAGGGGAGACAGTATGCCAACATAAACACTTTTCCGTGAGCTAAAGGAAGAGGAAGAGGTAGAGGAGGAGAAATAAAATGTTTTGTCTGTGGAAATATCAGACATAAATATTTTGAATGTCCCTATAAAAAGAGAGATGGAGGAGGAGAAGCTCACATTTCAGAGGCACATAAGTGAAATGTTGAGGCAGAAGACGCAGAAGGTGGAAGATCTTTAGTGATGCAGAAAATTCTCTTGAAGCCAGAGAAGGAGATAGAGAATCCAGTCCAAAGAAATAGTTTGTTCAGAACTGCTTGTAAGACCAAGGATAGGGTATGCAAGGTAATAGTGGAAAATGGAAGCACATATAATCTAGTATCCATAGAAATGGTGGAAAATCTAGAATTGGAGACAGTTGCACATCCGAGCCCATACAGAGTCTCGTGGTTGCATAAAGTACATCAGGTAACTGTCACTAAGCAATGTTTAGTTGAATTTAAAATAGGGGGATATAAGGATGAAATTTTATGTGATGTTATTCCCATGGATGTCTGTCATCTTTTGTTGGGGAGACCATGGAAATATGACATAAGTGTTGTTCATGATGGGAGAAAGAACACCTACACATTGGAGAAGAATGGTAGGATGCACATGTTGCTGCCAATTAAAGACAAGGAGGTAAAATCATAAGCCAACAATACTATACTTCTCATGATTGGGAAGGGAATTCTTGAGGAAGTCAAGAAAGATGAAGAAATGTAGTTTGCGGTGGTGAGAAAACCTAGAGTCATATTAACCAGTACCAAGATAGATGATCTACCTAAGGAAATTCAGGAACTGCTGGAGGAATTTGCTGACATAGTAGTGGACGAATTACCTTGTTCGTTGCCATCCATCAGGAGCATAAGCCATCAAATTGATCTTATACCTAGAGCAAGTTTACCAAACAAAGCATCATATAGATTGATGCCACAAGAGAATGAAGAGGTTAAGAAGCATGTTCAATATTTTATGGATAAAGGGTTGGTCATAGAAAGTTTGAGTCCATGCGTTGTACCTACAGTGTTGAGTCCAAAGAAGGATGGTGGCTAGAGAATGTGTACAGACTCGAGAGCCATAAACAAAATCACCATCAGGTACATATTTCCTTTACCTAGGATGAATGACTTGATGGATTGCTTGAGTGGAGAAAAGTTTTTTTCAAAAATAGATTTGAAAAGTGGATATCATCATATTAGAATGAGGGAAGGTGATGAATGGAAGACAACATTCAAGACGAATGAAGGACTGTATGAATGGCTTGTCATGCCATTTGGTTTGATGAACATGCCAAGTACTTTCATGAGATTGATGAACGAAGTCTTGAAAGATTTCATCGAAAAGTTTGTAATCGTGTATCTTGATGATATACTAATCTTTAGTAAGACTGAGGAAGAGCATATAAAGAATTTAACTACCGTAACGAGGAGGTTACAGCAAGATAATTTGCTGATAAATCTGAAGAAGTCGTCTTTCATGAAGACGAAACTCATTTACTTAGGCTTCATGATCTCTGTGAATGAGTTGAAGATGGATCCTGAGAAGGTAAAAAAAATCAGGGATTGGCCATCACCAAAGAGTATCTTTGAAGTTTGAAGCTTCCATGGATTGGCTAGTTATTACAGAAAATTCATCAGGAATTTCAGTGGGATATGTGCAGCGATGATGGACATAGTCAAGAAAAGACACAAATCTTTTCATTAGAAAGAGGAAGTAGAGAAAAGTTTTAAGTTGCCGAAGGAGAAAATAACTGGACAACTAGTTTTGGTTCTGCCATATTTCAGTAAAACATTCCAAGTTAGATGTGATGCAAGTGGATTTGTGATTGGAGCGGTCTTAAATCAAGACAACAAGCCAATTGCATATTTCAGTGAGAAGTTGAACGAGACCAAGATGAAATATTCCACATATGATAAAGAGTTCTATGCAGTCATACAGGCATTGAAGAAGTGGAGACATTACTTGGTTCTGAAAGAGTTTGTCTTGTATAGAGATAACCATGCTTTACAATTCATAAATTGACAGGAAAAACTGAACTAGAAACATGCAAAATGGGACGAATACATGAAAAATTGTATTTTTGTTATAAAACATATTTTTGGAACTGCTAACAAAGTTGTTGATGCTTTGAGCAGGAAATGTTTGATTCTGCAGGAGTTTAGAGTAAAGACCTTAGGTTTTGATAACCTCAAGGAAATGTACAAAGATGATGCAAATTTTAAAGAAGTTTATGAAGAATGTGAGAATCCAGTTCTTAGAGACAGAAGCCAATGGAATGAATATTTGATTTAGGATGGTCTGTTGTTCTGAGGAAATCAATTGTGTATTCCAAAGAGTTCTATGAGAGAGAATCTTCTGAAGGAAAATCATAGTGGGAGATTGGATGGACATTTCGGCCATGAAAAAACGTTCACGCAATTGAATGGCTCATACTATCGGCCAGGGATGAGGACAGATGTAAAGAAATTCGTGAACAAGTGCAAAATTTGCCAGCATGCGAAGGGAAAGAGACAAAATATAGGGTTGTATCAACCATTTCTAGTACCAGAGAGGCAGTGGGACACAGTAAGCATGGATTTTGTGTTAGGACTGCCGAGCACACAGAGAGGTTGTGATTCAATCTTTGTGGTAGTCGATAGATTTTATAAAATGGCACATTTCATTCCATGTCAGAAGACCAGTGACATGACACATGTTGCCAATTTGTTTTTCAAAGAAGTTGTTAGACTTCATGGCTTACCCAAGAGTATTGTATCAGACATGGATACCAAATTTGTTGGTCGTTTCTGGAGAACGTTATGGAAGAAGATAGGGACTAATTTATCTTTTATCTTATCATATCACCCTCAGACAGATGGACAGACTGAGGTAGTCAACCGAAGCTTGGGATATTTATTAAGGAGTTTGGTGGCTGAACATCACAGTCAATGGGATCAGATTCTACCACAAGAGGAATTTGCATATAATGATTCACCAAACTGGAGAAAAGGACAAATCCCATTCCAGATCATGTATGGAATACAACCGAGAGGAGTATCTGAGTTGAGAGACTTAGAGCAGAGCAAGTCATAAGTGCTAGTGTGGAGTATTTTGCAGCGAAAATGCAAGAACTCCACAACAAGATTAAGGAGCGATTGCAAAATTCCAACTAGGAATATAAGCGCAGAGTAGATCAACATAGAAGAGAACTTTAGTTTGAAGTAGGTGATTTGGTTTTAGCCCATATCAAAAAGGAAATATTCCAAAGGGGAATGTACAATAAGCTAAAGATGAAAAAAATTGGGCCGTGTAAGATCATAAGAAAGTTTGAAGCAAACACTTATGAGATTGAATTACCAAATGGGGTAGGAATATCGCCCATATTCAACATAGCAGATCTGTATACTTACCGAGTGGATGAATCAGAGAGATCAGAGGATTAGAAGGAAGTTCAATGGGTTAAACAATTGCCTGTAGCTAAAAAGCCGCAGATGGAAAAGATAATTGATCAGAGAGTCGAAAATAAGACCCAAAGGAAAACATACTTTGAATATTTGGTCAAATGGAAAGGACACCTGATTGAAGATTCCAGTTGGGAGAGCAAATAAAATATCCAAAGACATGGACAGACAGTGCAGGAGCTCATGAACAAGAGTTCATGAATTTTTTAACCAAGGGAGTATGATGCAGGAGCATCGTAAGAAGCCAGCGAAGCAATCATAAAGGCATAAGACAGCTGGAATTGCACCAACTCATATTTTGAGGTTGTTTTGAATTTGAATGAAGAAACTTTAATCTAATAGCCGGGGGACGTAATTGCCCTTAAATGTTTTGAGTTGTAAACAGATCTTGAGCATTGTTCTCATCTGTCAGATATGTAGGCATTTATTTGTATTGAATGTAAAGTAGGTAGTTTTTACTTTTGATTATATAGCTTAGAGATGTAGGAGGGAAAACTCGTGAAAGACACCCTCGCTTGCATCATTGTAGAGATTCAGAACATTGTAAGCTGTAGAGCTATAGAGAGAAATAACACAAAGAAGAACCCATGTACATGAATACTTAAGTTAATATAATAAATATTTGACTCACGTTCATGGTGTTATTATGGTTACTGTTTACATCTGTTGAATGATATGTTTACAGTTTTTTTGTTTCTCTGTTATGCATTTATTTCAATGCGATGTGTATGCTTGTGATTTCATGTTGAACGTACGAAGTTTGTGAGGAGATAAATATGAGTTTCAATTGTTTCTCATCCTGAGAATTCCTGCAAAGAGTGCAGTGAATGTCCACAAGGTGTGCGTTGACAAAGTTTTGAGTTTTATCTCATAAATCTCAGGAGGGATACCGTTGTTCTCACTTCAGCAGAAGTGCAGGTGTAGCACAGAGCCATGCAAGGTGTGCACAGGTGAGTGGAAGACTTAGGATTTATCAACTAAAGAGGAAGTTTGAAGGACTTCTATTGCAAATGAGTGCACAGAGTCGAAGGGTCAAATAACCATAAGTTATTTGTGAATGCCGCAAAGAGTGCGTGAAAGAATACCTTATAAATCCTAAAGTTTTCAAGTGAAAGTTCAGGAAGGAAAGAACCCTGAAGAGTTCAAGGGAAGGCGAGTGTCGAAGTCACCCAACATATGGAAAATATCAGAAGGTTTGACGCCAGAGTGTTTGGAGGAGGAATCTTTCAGAAGTCTGAGCAGATGGTGGAAATGCTTCGAGGAGAAGTACCGATTTTCCAAGGACCATTGGATCCAGTTGGCCAATGAGAAGATCAAGGCCAAGTGTTTTTTCAACACTCATAAGCTCAGGAGGAATAAATACCGTTGGATTTGGATCAACGAGGGTCATTGATCTTGTCGTTGAATTTTGTTGTTTCAGAATTCGAGAAGTAAAGAAGGCTGTGACTCAGAGTCGAGAGTTTCAAACTCCTGATTCGCGAAGTCCCGATCGAATCAGGACTGTCAGATCACGAGAGTTGAGAACCATTGATTTTCGGTGGGATATATCATGGTTTCATTTATCAGGAGGAGGTATTTGTTGCATAGCATCTCCCCAATACACAAAATCCCGGGTGCCAAAAGATTTGGCCCCAGGTTTTAGTCGGAGGTCACATCAGGGAAAAGTCAAAGGGATGAGTCAAAGACCTATTAGCCCTTTCGGGGTTTCAGGGATTGAAGAGATAAAAGGACTCACATATGGGATCGCGAAGTCATGAAACTCGAAAATATCTTTCGGGAGAAGGTTGTGGTCATATCAATGATCACGTGGGTGAGAGTTGGCACTTAGTGATTTTTTTCATAGGCATAACTCATAAGGACCTGTGGATACAAACTAGCGTGTGTTGGATATTTCTGAGGGAAATCAAAGAGTCAATTCGACTCAAGGGGCATATTAAGAACGATCCTAGACCGGGAGGTCATGCAGAACAATCTGAGGTAGGGGTGTTGTCATCAAAAGGAAAGGCAAGGCATGGAAAGACACAACAAGGTAAGGGATGACACAAAAATGCATGGCATGGAATGTCAAGGAAAGACATGGCATGGAAAGGAAAGGAATGACATGTAAATGCATGGCATGGCATGGTAAGGCATGAAATGGAAAGGTATGGCATGGAAAGAAAATACAAGGCATGGCTTGGAATGGAAAGGCATGTCATGGAAAGTGAAGGCATGGCATGGCATGGCAAGGCATGGAATGGAATGACAAGTGAAGACATGGCATGGAAAGTGAAGGAAAAAGAAGGAAAGACATGGCATGGCACATGAAGGTAAGGCAAGGAATGGAAAGGCATGGAAAGGCAAGGCATGGAAAGGAAATGCATGGAATGGAATGTAAAGGCATGGTATGGCATGGAAAGGAAAGGCATGACACGGAAAGGAATGGAATTCCATGTCAAGGCATGACATGGAAAGGAATGGAAAGACATGTCATGGAATGGAAAGGCATGGATTAGAAAGGCATGTAATGGAAAGTGAAGGCATGGCATGGAATGGAAAGGAAAGGCATGGAAAGGCATGGAAAGGAAATGCATGGAATGACATGGAAATGCATGGCATGGTAGGGAAAGGAAAGAAATGGCATGGAAAGGCATGGTATGACATGAAAAGACATGGTATGGCAAGGCATGGAAACGAAAGGCATGGCACAGTATGTAAAGGAAAGGCATGGCATGGAAAGGAATGGCATGGCATGGAAAGGCATGACATGGAAAGTCAAGACAAGGAAAGGAATGGCATGACATGGAAAGTGAAGGCAAGACATGGAATGGAATGGAAAGGCATGTCATGGCAAGTGAAGGCATGACATGGCATGGAAAAAAGAGGCATGGAATGGAATGGCAAGGCATGGAAAGGAAAGGCAAGGCATGACATGGAATGAAAAGGCATATCATGGGAAGTGAAGGCAAAGCAAGGAAAGTAATGGCATGACAAGTGATGGAAAGGAATGACATGTCAAGGCTTGGAAAGGAAAGGCATGGAAAGGAAATACATGGTATGGCATGTCATGGGAAGGAAAGGAATGACAAGGAAATATAAGGAAATTAAAAGCATGGCATGGCATGGTATGGTAAGGCATGGAAATTCAAGGCATGGGAAGGCATGGAATGACAAGTGAAGGAAAGGTAAGTGAAGGCAAGGACAAGAATGGCATGGAAAGGAAAGGAAAGGAAAGTGAAGGAAAGACAAGGAAAGGCATGGCAAGGTGAGGAAAGGCATGAAAAAGAAAGGCAGGGTAAGGCAAGGAAAGGAAAGGTAAGGCAAGGAATGGAATGGTATGGCATGAGTATATTTTAAGGCAGGGCATGGCATGGCAAGGTAATGAATGGGATGGGTATATTTTAAAGTAGAGTATATTTTAAAAACATTGAAAATATTTTAACAGTAGTCAAAATGAAGCCAAAATTATTCCTTTTACATACCTATAGTCATTCAAGTAGACCATCGGGATCACTTATAATGCTGACGGTCTCCATTAACTTATTATTCTCAGAGTAAGGAAATAATTTTCTTACCTTTGATGAGTTCTTTCTTGGCATTGTTTTTAGTTGGACGTTTGTACCGATAACCAAGTTTGTAAAGTGGTATATGAATTGACCTGGTTTATAACCATGGAATACATAACCACCTTTATTTTGTGTTCTTTCATCCTATGTTAGATATTCTCCTTTAGTAACCATCGACCCAATAAAAAATTCAATTCCTTCAAAGTCTGTTACTGATTGCATGAGGGTCTGCTTTCCATCTAAGCATCATCCGAGCCAATAACGAGTGCTCCATTCATTATCTCTCGGGGAAACCACTATGTATATGTGCCCTACAAAAAATGGAGTGCCAAAATGTGAGTCCACATAATGACCAAAGCATAAAACATTAATTCTATTTATTTAAAATTTAATAGAAGGATTCAACGAACCTGGAAATAAAAGATTTGAGACATGACCATAATCTATTGATATAATTGATTGGTCCTCTTCCAATTGGGATAATTCCATAGTTATAAATTGACCAATGGGGAGTGATACATGATCCCATCTATCGACCCAGTCTGTCGATTCATAATCATCCCATTCATTACTTGATCTAGATCATGTTCGAACGAAATGAAAGCAGAGATATTACAATGAAATACTCATGAAAATTTATAGAAACAGAGAGATACAACAATACATGATTCTATTAATGAAAGAATTGTACAGATATTGTAAAAATACAAAGTGGAAGACTCACTAGAATGGTGGAAACTTTATCTCTAAGAAGAGATTTGATGGCTACAATCATTCGCTAGAAGATGATTACAATGAGACTCTAAAGGAATTTTTATGATAAACATGAATGCCAAAACCCTAGACATCCAAAAACCCAACCCTAGGGGATGAAACGCCAAAATTCATGTGTGCCCCTTTGGGGTAAGTTAGTACATTAACTTCTCGGGGTCATAACATTTTCATACGATCTTCATTTTAGGCACGTGATATCTCATTGGAAAGGTATTTTCAAGAAATACGCATTATGTCGTCAAACTCTTACTCCATATATAGTTTGACTGTGGAAAGCCAATAAAACACTGTTTAGAGCCCCAAAACGGCCCTAGAAGTACACAAATATGTACTGACATGAAAAATTCCAAAATAATCCAATTGGAATAGGTGGGAGACCACCAACATCCACCTGGATGGTGTGTAGGGCTTCAAGACAACCCCGTAAGTGAACAAACCTCTATTACAAAGAAACATGCTGAACTAAGAACTGTCCAGATGAGCCAGTTGGAATATGGAATAGGTGGGTGGCCACCAATATCCACCTGGATCAATCCTCCCACCCTTAGAAATCAATGATATCCATTTCATTTATTTCTTGGGGAAGGGGGGAAATCATTTGCTAAATCTAAATCTTTGTGAGTTGCATTCCTTGTTGGAGAAGTTACACTGCTTGGTTTGCGGAAGGTTGTCACAAACCTGTTGTTGGAGGGGTTGAATATATTCCACTAACCAATTGTCTCTAGGCTTGACAAGGTAGTGTGTAGGCACCATTGTAGGTGAAGAAACAATATCTAATTTTTATTCTACAATCTGCTTCTGCTGAATAGAAAGTATTGAGGTTGCAGTGGTTGTAGTGGCTTTCTGTACTTTCTTTGAACAAACTGTGAAGATGATGAATTTTGCAGTATGAGATATTGCCTTGCAGAACTGTTTTGGTAGAACAATAGTTAGAACTACCTTTGGTATCTAATAGAGCTTATCTCCCAGAGTAGTAATGACACTACGAGGTCTAGACTCATAAACAACAAGACGTTTCCACATATATGGTTGGCCCAAAACAACATCACATACATAAAGAGAGGCAACATCACACACTACCTCATACTTGAAGGGTTGGATTCCATAGGACATGCGTCACTGCTGGCTGATAGAGAGATCTCGTCCCTGGTTAAGCTCCCTGATGTTGTATGGTTGTGGGTGTGGTGTTGTCTACAACCCCAATTGTTTGACGACCTCTGGTGAGATGAGGTGATTCTGGTTGTTGTTATCAACAATGAAATGTAATGGGGTACCCTTTACCCACATATTTGAATGGAAGAGGCACTCCCCCAGTTTAGGATCTACTGGTTCTTCTGGATGAATTGTTGTGGTAGTGATAGTAGCAGTGGGGTCTATGTCAATGATCTATTTTTTTCAATATTTTTTGGATCGGATTCCGAATTAGGGTTCGGATCCATGTCTTTGACCTTGGCCACCAATGACTATTTAGAGCGACATTCATCGGTGTTGTGCCACAAGATTTTGTGGAAGTCGTACCACTTCCCAGTGTCATTCATCGTCTTTCCTTTAACCTTCTTGTCCTGCAACTTGGACTGGTTGTCCATAGGTTGTTGGTTAGTGTCATCTTTTCCATGATTTGGTTGTTAATTATTTGTCGACTTGAATTCCCATTTGTTCTGGTGCCTAAATATCTGCTCAATTTTGACAGCTTATTGATAGGAAAATCCTAATGATGAGATGTTTAGGAAATCCATTTCGATTTGGATGTACCTATGCAGAGCCCCACGGTATTTCAGAACCAGATGTCGCTCAAAGTATTTGATACCCATCTTGGTGCGCAAGGTATGGAAAGTATTTGTGAACAATGGAACTGTTTGGTTCTTCTCTTGTCACAGTGTGGTCTGTCTCATGTACTGGTATTCATATTTATCAACATGGTAGTATTGTTCCTTGACCACATCCATAGAAAAATCCCAAGTGGGCTTCACCCCATATATTCCAAATTCATTTCTAGAACTTTTCTCCAAGTAAGTTTCCCACCAATGTTTGACATGGGGGAGAGTCTTGAGAAGTGCGAAGGTGATATTTTCCCTATTGGAAAAAATTTGAACAGAGAAATAACCTTCTAATATATTTAACCATTTTTCTAAGGCATCCACATCTATCTGACCTTCAAATGTGAGAATATCAAAATTAACTTGTAACTTGAAGGGAGAGATTCCTCCAAAGTGGTCGCTTGATGAATATGCACCTGTTGCTATCAACATACATTGAAGGATGTGGGAAAAATTCTCCATCATTCTGTCCCTCTGTCTCGTGAGAGCTTTCTCATGAAACAGGTTAATAGAATCTTTTTCTATGTCATTTTTTCTTTTCTTCCACCATCGATGGTTTCTTTAGCATGCAAGAGTGATTTTCCTCAAGAGAGACAATATCAAGACCCAACTGGCTATACTCAGACCTCGTCAGGGTCATGTGCTGAAAAACGATCAAGAGCAGCTTTCTTTGATACCACTGATATGGATTATGTTTGGAACGAAATTAAAGAAGAGATATTACAATAAAATACTCATTAAAATTGCTAGAAACAGAGAGATACAACAATAAATAATTTCTATTAATGAAATAATTGTAGAGAGAATGTAAAAATATAGAGTGCAAGACTTTCTAGAATGGTGGAAGGTTTATCTCTGAGAAAATATGTGACGACTATGCTCATTCATCAAAAGATGATTAAAATGATGCTCTAAATGCATTTTTATGATAAACATGAAAGAAAAAACCATATAAATCCAAAAACCTAACCCTAGGAGATAAAACACCAAAATTCATGTGGGCCCCATTTGGGTAAGTTAGTATATTAACTTCCTGAAGTCATAACTTTTGCATACGATCTCCATTTTAGGTGCATGATAGCTCGTTAGAAAGGTATTTTCGTGAAATACACATTATTCCATCAAACTTTGACTCCATCTACAATTTGACTGTGCCAAGCCAAGAAAACACTATTTAGAGCCACAAAATGGCCCTAGAAGTACATAAAGATGTACTGACATGAAAAATTCCAAAATAAATCAATTGGAATAGGTGGGAGGTCACCAACATCCACCTAGATTTTGTGTAGGGATTCAGGACTTCCCCATAAGTGAAGAAACCACAATTACAAAGAGTTGTCCCCATTACAGAGAAACGTGTTGAACTGAAAACTATCTAGATGATCTAGTTGGGATATGGAATAGGTGGGTGGCCACCAATATCCACCTGGATCATTAATACTACATGAAACACATAAGAAAGAGAGTTTTCTCATCCATATTTCAACTATTGGATTGTCTAATGTTCTAACTCAATGGAATCCACGAGTGCCCTGGATTGTTTTTCATTCATACCACTATTATCGATCTACATCGACCACATCCCAAAAATATCTATGTACATATCATTTCTTGTGTGATTGGTCTTCATGGGTTCATGTTACCTCTCCCATTATTGAAGAACACCATTCAAAAATGGATTTTTCATCTCGAATAAGGGAAGTAGTTGTGAACTTCATTTCTTACCCGCGTAACACTGTTTTTATGCACACACCTACTCCATCATGCTCTCCTTTCTCATGCCTAGACTCAAAATAGTTCCAAATGTGTGGTACTTTAAGTTTTTTTTGCAACAAACACAACCATTGAAATACATGATCATTTTTGAACTAGCCTCTGCAACCATCTGACCAAATCCAATGTTTATCCATCTATATGTTATTCTCCTTAAGGTGATTGTAGAACAACTGAAAACAATTTTGTATGTAGGTTAAGTCATGGCACCGACCATCGCTTATGTAGAAGTGATACTCTTTCAATATAACTCTGTTTTTTTCATTACTATCTAGTCTATGCCTGTATGTGATATGTACCATTATGATGACCTACTCTGAGTGATAATATTGGCTCTGAATCTCATTTTGTGGTTTAAGGGTGTAGTTCTTAGCAAAATCAACCACTGATAACACAATACCAACAAGAAATGTATCTATGCATATTATAAAATGCTCATCCTGGCATCGAGCCACATGGACATCCTGAGCATAATGTCATGTATTTTCAATGAAGTCCTTCATGAAGTCACAAACTCATACTTGGGAAGTAACCAATTGTATCTTTTTTATTTCCTCTCCTCCATCAATATAATATGTCACATATTTAAAGCTTTGCAAGGAAACCTCCTTCCTCCCCAATTCATACTCATTTCTTACATGGGTTCACTTGCTTAGTAATTTCATTCCACCGCACCTGAGGCATGTCCCATATAAGCATGTTTTTTGGTAAAATGTAAAACCCTATGGCCTTGTACAAAAGATGGTGTGAAAAAAGTCTCTAGATGACGATGACAAAAATATAACTGGGCATTCCTGCAAAAGGGTGTTATCCAAAACATGATATATATATATATATATATATATATATATATATATATATATATATATATATATATATATATATATATATATATATATATCTGTGTGTCATAATAATAACCATACTCAATTTGATATCTACAACAACATGTGTTATGAATTGTGTTTATTCGAACATACCAAGGCTTGCATTTATGGAAATCTTTTTGGCCTAAGTTAAGTGCACTATGTATTGTTCTGAATCTCTCATACAATTATGTATTTGTAAAGTAAATAAAGTGTTTAATATGGGGTTCATGGTCCCTAGATCCCCTTCTCAATTTTAGTACATATTTTTGGTTGGAAGAAGGCCTTGTGTTCTCATGCCAAAAATCCTGAAATAGTCCCTTAACAACTCCAATTAACTTCATGTCAGAATGAGGTAGCTTACCAGTGATGGACCACAAATATGTTGGCCCCCTTGCATCAAAGTTATCTCATCTATGAGAATAATTTCTAAGGGTTTTGACATTGCATTTAAAAATGTGATAGGTTTGTTGTAGAGAACGATGTTTTCTCGTGATATTGCTAACAATTGATTGTGACAAGACAGGATGGGATGCATTGTGGTATTTAGAGCGAGATTTATTACAAATTATTTGAAAAACATCTACAAGGTTTCTAAAAATATGATGACTTGTTTCTACACTTTTGACTGTTTTAATGCCTAAAATTCTCTTAACAGTAGTCAAACTTCTATATTTTAACAAAGCTAAAAATAATTGACATTTAGAAACATTGGATTTTGGTTCAAAATATTATTTAATGATTTTATAAGAGTTATAACGAATAGTATGGTTAGGTAACTTACCTACACGTGATGCTATAACACTTTCAATGAACTAAACGCATTTAGGAGTTATTCGTCGTATAATTCTCAATCTAGGTAGAGATAATGAACCCCTATTCTAGCACTCTTGAACTCCCTGTTGTGGATTTAACAATGTTGTAGTTCTTTCCCCTTCAATAACTAGCGTATCAACTGTGGGAGGAGAGTGGACATGGGATTTATTAGTTTCTAGAAAATTTGACCATCCAAAAAGAGATTGCACCACATGAACTTCTTCACCATAATGTTGTACACCGGTTGCTTCTCTAATTTCATCCATTGTATAATCATCTCCAAGAAAATCCTCCATCATCTAGTCATCCACAACAAGTTTTCTTGATGAGATATTGGATGCATTTCTCTCTAATGAAATCTTACGCTTTTCTTCTAGTGATGGAGGAGAAACAATAGTGGCATTTATTCCTCTAGAAATTGGATTTCCCTCTTCTAAAATCCTATGCTTTAACATACATAACTTTGATTTTTATCTTTATTCTTCTACCTTTTCAATCAATTTCTTTTTTCTTGAAGAATTTTGTTCTCCAATCCGTTGGTTCCCCATGTTTAAATATAAAAAATGGATTCCAAACACCCACCACAAATTTGTCTTTGTATTATGTAATAAGAACAACCAAATGGAGAAATTTGTTTTTTTTATTACAAAAGAAGACACATCTAATAATTCCAATTTCAATTGCACTTGGAGAAACTTGTCTTCCAATTCCAAGAAGACACAAGAAGATACTAACAACAATTGCAATTGCACTTGGACAAATTTGTCTTCCAATTCCAAGAAGACACACAAAGATACAATCAACAATTCCAATTGCACTTGGAAAAATTTGTCTTCCAATTCCAAGTAGACACAAGAAGATACAAACAACAATCCCAATTTCACTTGGACAAATTAGTCTTCAAATTCCAAGAAGACACAAGAAGATAAAAATAAAAATTCCAATTACACTTGGAAAAATTTGTCTTCCATTTCCAAGAAGACACAAGAAGATACAAACAACAATTCCAATTGCACTCGACAAATTTTTCTTCCAAATTTTCCTACAATGGTATGGAAATAGCACAAAATTCTCTATGAATCTAACAAGAACATTAAAATAAGTAAAACTTATCTGTGTGGGCCATTTTTTTCTGAAGTTGTCATGGATTTTTGTTGGCCATAAGATACACGAGGTGGGGTATGCTTGACACAAAAAAATTCCTAGCAGGAACACATGTGCATTCCTAGAACGTGTGCATGTTCCTAGAACACATGGGGAGTAAAGCGCATGCACATTCCTCCTGAGCATGAATGACCAACAACTACAACTCATTCAAGTCACAGGAGCATGTGCGCACTCTTAATGCAACATATATAACATTTATTATAGACTAAACATATTTATGATTAAATATGTATAGGGGTATGGGGACAACTAAGGCCTAAGGGGTTAAGATTGAAAGTGTTTTCAAGGATAGATCAATGGTTAGAGAACCAAGAAGTGGGTGATGTGGGTGCAAGGTTTGTACACAAGGTATATGCATAGTGCACTCAGGGCTCAATTGTAGAGGGGGTTAAGGGTTGAGTATAATTTATGCCTAGGCTTAGATGGAGCTAGGGGGGTCTATGTCATGGTCTATTCCAAGCTCTAGGTCATATTATAAATCTAGATCTAGCTCTATTTTGTGGTCTAACTCATGGTCTACATCAAGCTCTAGTTCATATTCTAAATAAAACTCTAGCTCTATGCCATGATCTAGGTCATGGTCTAGGTCTATGTAATGATCTATGCCATGGTCATTGTATAGGTATAGTTCATGCTACAGGTCTTTTCATGCTTAGGTCTTGCTATGTCGAGGTTTAGGTGTAGGTCTTGACATGTCTAGATCAAGGCCATTTATTTCCTTGCGATGTAGGGAGGGGAGATGAAAAGAGAGGAAGAAAGAGAGTGTGAGAGGGGGAGAGGGGAAGAAAAACAAAGTGAGGGATAGGGATACAAAGAGGGGGTTAGAGAGTGAGAGTATGGTGGGTCTATGTCAATATCTAGGTCTTCCTATAAATATAGATCTAACTCTATGTCACGGTCAAGGTCATGGTCTACGTCAATCTCTAGTTCATCATATAAATCTAGCTCTCACTCTATGTTGTGGTCTAGGTCATGGTCTATTTCATGGTCATCATATAGGTCTAGGTCATGCTCCAGGTCTTGCCATGTCTAGGTCTTGCTATGTCTAGGTTTAGGTATATGTATTGACATGTCTATCTCAAGGCCATTTCTTGACATGTATAAGTAATCCATTGGGAGAAGAATAAAAACTTAACACTCACCTTACATGCGAGGCTACATTTCT
>ML816042.1:13692-25186 GCA_009831015.1 Picea engelmannii | reverse complement strand
GAGGGGGGGAGAGAGAGGGAGGGAGGAGATGGTGGAGAGAGAATGAGATTGATTGTGAGAGGAAGGGGGGAGATAAAGGGAAAGAGGATTAGAGAGATATAAAGAGAGAAATAGGGTGAGAGTAGAGCATAGAGAGGGAGGGGGATATATTGAGAGTGATACTTGTCAGGAAATGCAGGACACTTCCACACTAATCCTAGCAAAAGAGAAGAATAATTTAATCAAGAACTAAAATGAAACAAGAAATCACATAATACACCAAGATTTTACCCTGGAACCCTTAACTGGGAGAAACCATTATTTCTTTGAGCGTTCTTCTCTCTTGATGTCTTATTCAATCAAAATAAAAGGTTACATGTCAACATCATAATCTCTTGCACAAGAAAGAACAACCATGTAGCTAAATTGGCTTACATATGCATGACCAACAACCTACGATTACCATGCATTAGCATTATAGCATTAGTATTTACATAATTAAAACATGCCTCTTTATAGAATTTACAACAGGGAAAACCCTAAATATTGGTGCCCAA
Source organism: Picea engelmannii (assembly GCA_009831015.1). Taxonomy (NCBI): domain Eukaryota; kingdom Viridiplantae; phylum Streptophyta; class Pinopsida; order Pinales; family Pinaceae; genus Picea; species Picea engelmannii. The sequence goes on along the minus strand of ML816042.1, from coordinate 24,650 downwards.
AAATGGTTACAGATCCATGCATATCATTGGATACAAATCCCACAAATCCCAGGATTCTGTTACAGTCGACTCCAAGTCGGGTTTACCAGTGCACCTTCATTTGGTATCTAGTCAGTTGTCTCACGCCCTCACTTTGACCTCTTTTCAGTTGACTTGTATTCGATATATTCGACTTCAACTTTACTCGGTCAACTCCCTCAACCTTCGACTTGTTGTCGATATAACTTGACTTAGACTTGTTGTAGATCCACCTCGACTTCGACCATAATTCGATTCACCTCGAATAGAATTTCATTGAAAATAATATAACAACCCAACATTCTCCCACTTGTTGTATTCTTTGTTGAAACATGATATTCCTGAACTTTCTCTCACAAACCTAGGAAAACAATGCCCATTTCCTCTCTGCACCAAGAGAAATTCACAACACTCATAGACTTGGTCAATGAGTCTGCTATGTTTTTCAACGTGTTTACTTTCTCTAGTAGCACCTTGTTACTTTCCACCATATCTCTTATGAAATGGTATTGTACATCAATGTTCTTAGTCTTTGAATGATAAGCAAGGTTATTTTCCAGAAATATTGTGCTTTGAGTGTCGAAACTCACCTTCATATCTCTCTTCCCAAACTTGATTCCTAAAAACAACCTTTGAATCCATACTATATTTCGGCCATCACAGATACTCCTCTGATCTCACACATTAGGGGGCATCTGTTATAGCAAGATTTGCCTCACCATAGCTATCTTTCATAGAGGGCCTTTTTCCATTTCCCTATGCAGACTTGTCATCCCTTTTTGATGAATCCAGAGCTAAAAATACATATTTTTCCACATATACGTGCCCTATCTACTATACAACATGCATATACGCAGGCTGCTCCACTACAACCCACGTACATCGGAATTTGTGCCAAAAAATAAAAAAATCAAGTCGGGTTTCCATGTCACGGTAGAATATCTTTGATCCTTGACCTTCCATATACTGGAAATGTTCTGACACGACCCTTCAGTTTCATTTTGAAGGCTATAAGAGCACAATTCCGAGCTATGGAAAAGAGGAGAAAGAATTCAACTTTGAGAGCAAAGTTATTTTGGAGAAATTACTTCATATTGAGTTTGGATCCCTTTGTACCTCAAGTATGAACACAATGTTCATCCCCCAAGCTATTTTCCTATTATTGAGAGAACCTAATTGTCTCTTTTCTATGAGCTTGCCTTTGGTGGAGGATTGAAGTGGTGGAAACCCAGTTGGAAGGAACTTGGTTTCTTGGTTCCGAACCGTGCCGACATGGAAGTCTGTAATGTTATCACTTCTGCTGATCATTTATTAATAGAAATACTCCTTTTCCATCCTATTGGTATCGTGCAAATATATGATTATTATCCATGGGCATGTTTGTAATGTTTATCGATGGATTATGTTATCTAATGTGCTAACCTTTTATATTATCACTATATGCTTTCTCTAATTGTTTGTTGAGAACTTGTCGTAGGTATAAAGCTTTGGGTCAAAGTGCTCAAAGGTGGACATGTTCAAATATTGGAATGAGGTAGGCTTCTTTCTTATCTCGTTTTCACATTGGTTTATATAACATATGTTGGAATTGAGTAGATTTTTGCAGTCATAACTATTTGTTGTGGTTTACCTTGGTCATAGAGAGTTTTTCCCTCGTAACACTTTTGAAGGAAAAACATAGTGGAGGATTGGCTGGACATTTCAGCCATGATAAGACATTTGCACAGTTGAGCAGTTCATACTATTGGCGAGGTATGAGAACAAATATGATAAAATTCATGAAAAAATGCAGAATTTTCCAACATGCAAAAGGTAAAAGACAGAACGCTGGATTGTATCAACCATTGCCCATACCTGAGAGGCCTTGGGATGAAATAAGCATGGATTTTGTGTTGGGACTACCAAGAATGCAAAAAGGATTTGATTCCATATTTTTGGTCGTGGATAGATTTTCAAATATGGCACACTTTATCCCATGCCAGAAGACCAGTGATGCAACACATGTTGCGAATCTGTTCTTTAAGGAAGTTGTGAGACTTCATGGCCTACCCAGAAGCATTGTCTCGAACAAAGACACAAAATTTATTGGTCATTTTTGGAGAACACTGTGGAAGAAGTTATGGGAAGATTTGTCCTTCATCTCATCTTATCACCCTTAGACAGATAGACAGACTGAGGTGGTAAACAAAAGTTTGGGAAACTTATTGAGGAGTATGGTCACCGAGCGCCATAATCAGTGGGATCATATTCTACCACAAGAAGAGTTTGCATATAACGAATCACCAAACAGGAGCAATGGGGAGAGCCCGTTCCAAATATTGTATGGAATGATACTTAGGGGAGTATTTGAGTTGAGATACTTGGAACAAAGTGAGACCAAGAGCATTGGAGTAGAAGATTTTGCTGCAGAAATGCAAAAGCTCCATAGCCAGATCAAAGGGAAGTTGCATAATTCTAGCCAAGAGTACAAACACAGAGCTAATCAACATCACAAAGAACTTCAATTTGAAATATGAGATTAGGTTGTATCACATATCAGGAAGGAGAGTATCCCTAGGGGTACATATAACAATTTAAAGATGAAGAAGATAGGTCCATGTAAGATCTTGAGGAAGTTTGATGCAAAAGCCTATAAGATCGAGCTAACAAATGATGTGGGAATATTGCAATATTCAATGTCTCATACCTGTATCCTTATAGGAAGGATGACACAGAGGGATCAACATATCAAGAGAAGATTTTGTGGGAGAAACAAATGCCTATAGTAGAAAAACCACAGATGGAAAATATCGTTGATTAGAAGATTGGTAAGAAGACCCAAAGAAGGACTTATTTTGAGTATCTGGTCAAGTGGAAGGGATATCTGATAGAATATGCTAGTTGGGAGAGTGAAGCTGATATCCAGAAGCATGGAAAGTTGGTGTAGAAGCTCATGGACAAGAGTCTATGAATTTTTGACCAGGGGAGTATGATATAGGAACATCGTCAACAAGTACATGTGGCAGGACAATTCAGAGCCTAAGGACTAATCTAGAGTCTCGAATAATATCCATCACTACAAATCTTTTGAAGCGGATAGAAAACAATAAAAGGAAAGATCATGCGCGTAGACAGAATGAGCACACGTGACCTAGGAATTTAACCCTAGTCTCAATGTAACCACAATTAGGTAGTAGTTAGTTTGTTTTCTTTTTTATAAAGATAGGTTTTGTACACCCAAAAGGGGGGTTACGATAGTTGCGAGCAAGTAGGAATCTCAGAGCAGTGATTGTTGTTTAAATTTTACTGTAAGCAATTTATTGATTTTTGAATGAAGATAATAGAGGAAAATTGATCCAATGTATGGTGTGAATATTGTTTGCAATTTCCCTGTTGTTGGCGTAATATTTTCAAGAATGAATGAATCTTGCTACGAGTGTATGTAGCTTTAAAATGATTTCATAATAATTTAAATCACTTTTTTTCATGAGCCGGTGCAAGGTATGCACATAGTCTGCAAGGAGTGCATTGACAGGGTCTGTTTCGACTCGTAAAGCTCAGAAGAAATAGCGTAAGATTTCCTTTACAGGTAGTGCAAAGTGACTACTACAAGGAGTGCACTGTCGTCCACAAGCATGGATGATTTTAAGGATGGAAATTTATTTTAAAATGTAGAAACCTTGGCGAATCTTACTTATCCTTCATATGCCAACTATAAATGTCTGGCGATATTTTTCTAAACATATTCAAATTTCTAAGGATTTTATATAGTTTTATAAAATTTTTCCGATTTTTAAGGTAAAATAATTTTATCCTATAGAATTTGGGAAAATCATTTTTAAAATAGTGAATCTAGTTTTTGGAAAAACCATGGAAAATTAGCCCATGAGAGAAATTTAGCCCCTAAAATCATCCATGTCCGCAAGAATCTAGATCTTGCATAAGAATCTGCTGCAAGGAGTGCACAGATCCAGAATTCCACTCAGTGTTGAAGCGACTCCCTAAGAAGTCGAAGGACTGGAACAAAGGGATGACAAGAAGGTGAGAATAATTCTTTTCAAGAAATCTTTAAATCTGAGGTTGACGAATTTTGCGAAAAGGAAAGAAGTGCTTGGGAGATAAAAATATTTGAGGAGATCATGCTCAGAGGGGATAACACTTTAGAAGAAGTGTGAATGAGATCCAAGAAACAAACTCGCAGGAAGGACAAAGGTCAAAGACTTTGAATCTTTCAGAAATCTTCTAAGTTTGAAGAAAGCGTAAGCTCAGGGGAATGGACCTGGACCATCCGATCAATGTCCAAACAATGAGGAGAAAGCACAGAGGAGGAAGGATATCAACCATTTGATATGATTGCCTAAATATCGTAGTCGTCCGATCAAGGTAAAGTGCACTAACATTAAATATTTGAAAGTGTACAGGAGAATCAAACTTACAAAGTTCCGAAATCATTGAAACTGTCCATCGTCAAGGGGGACACAGGGCGAGATATCAACATTTCTTTGACTCAGGACTCAGAGAAGTCCAAGGTAGAGTTATAAGAACTCGCAAGTCGTGAAATCACAATTTGATCACAACTGTTGATCGAAGGAGGGAGCTGAACCGTAGATTTGGTTTCATCGGAAGTTCGCAACTCGGGAAATAAGAGGTAACAGTTATGGGAATTTGCAAATTTTGAAATCACGATTTGATTTGAACCGTCAGATCGAGGGGATATCTAGACCGTTGATTACCTAGAGAAAACGAGATATTGGGATTTCAGATATCGGGAGTTAGGATATCAGGAGAAGGGAGGTGAGTGGTCTTCCAATTTCATGAAACACAAAGTCCTGATTCGTGAAGAGTTGATCTAAGTCATTTGATCATGGGGATTTGTGAGTTGTTGATCTGGCACACATGAATTTTGGTATATCGGGATCAGAGGAGAGAAGTGATCAAACTTCCAACTTCTCAAAATGCGAAGTCTCGATACATGAAAAGGAGATCAGGACCGTTGGATCGTGGGGATTATGGACCATTGATTTAGTGATCGAAACTCATGAGTTTGGGTTTCGGAAGGATGAGAAAGTGGACAAAAGGAATTTTGAGTTAGGTGAGTGGTCATAGCGAAAGGTCACATTGGTGAAGGAGAATAGAGGGGCTAGCATGTGCTAGAATCCTATCAGGATTTCAGAAGTCGGGAGAGTCGAGGTGACTCATATGCAAAGGCTTGATACGTGAAATCACGACGTGCCTTTCAATTAGGCAACTGGTCACAACCTTGGTCATGTAAAGGGAGGGCTTAACTAGGAGAGCTAGCGCCTAAATACGTTGAGACTTTAAAAGCATTAAGGAAAAGCCCGCAGGTTCCATATAACCCATGGTGTGCACCTTAAGGGAAAGAGGGCCTATTCAGTTGATTGAAGGTCCTTGAGGGACTGAAGAGTCAATCAGACTTAGTTTCTTAATCGATCCTAGACTGGGAGGTCACGCAGCCCTTAGGAGAGAAGGGGGGGTCTGTATCACCTATACTATCATATTGTTGGCAATGAGTGCCTGGTTTTTGTCCTGTATGTTGATGATTTATTCCTCACCAGTTTAGAAAGTCTTATTGATGAATGGAAGCGTGCATTGACTTATAAATTCAAGATGAAGGGTCTGGGTATGATTCACTACTTCTTGGGACTAGAAGTATGGAAGAGGATTGATGATATTTTCCAAAGTCAAGGCAAATATATAATGGAGATATTGAAGAAATTTAGTATGACAGACTGCAAATCCATGCCTACATTGATGGTGATGTATATAAAGAAAATGAACAAGGCTTCTACTGATTTAGCCAATATTGATCCACATATTTACTGACAGTTTATTGGATCATTTATGTATCTGGTTAACACCATACCTGATATATGCTATGCAGTGAACGTACTAATTCAATTTATGAGTCAACCGAGACAGACTCACTGGATAGTAACGAAGCATGGATTGAGATATCTATGAGGCACAGTTGGATATGGCATGAGATATGCCACTGGTGTAGATATGAGATTGCAGGGATATGCTGATGCAGATTGGGAAGGGATCATAGTGGACTGGAAGAGCACATTTGGTTGTTGTTTTAATTTGGGATCCGTGATGGTTTCCTAGTGCAGTAGTAAATAGAGCTCTATGGATTTGAGTATCACAGAAGAAGAGTACATAGCGTTATGTGTGGCAGTCCATGAAGAAGTGTGGATTACCAATATCCTTGCATATTTATTTGGTCATGAGATGGATTCCACCATTATCCATTGCGATAACCAGAGCTGTGTGAAGCTCTCATAGAATCCTATGTTTCACGATAAATTGAAACACATTGAGATCAAATACCATTATATCAGAGATATAATGCAGACGAAATCATTACACATGTAGTACCTTTCTACACATGAGCATATTGCAGATGTCTTCACCAAACTACTTGCAAGGACAAATTTCAAGTACTTCCATGAGAGAGTTGGCCTGGTGGAGAATGCCTCCCTATATGAGAGGGAGTGTTGATGATTGCAGCTTCATGAGACATCCTCCAGATCTTTATCCTCTGGACTGAGTTGAGACATATGTGAGAGAGATCCCAAGTGTTGGGTGTGCCCATGTGATGGGTGCGCGTAAGACTCTAGATTGAGTTGTTATGATGTCTGGTATCTTACTTTGTACTCCTCTGGATTGAGTTAAGTCATCTTGAGATGATATCCTACCTTGTACTCCTGTGGACTCAATTGAGTTGACTTGAGATGGTACTCCAGATGATTCTCCTATGGACTCAGTTGAGATAAGAATTTTTTGATGATGACGTCCCTGTGGCTGAGAACAGGTGGACATGTCCCTAGTGGCTAAACACTAGTGGAAGTGTGAGATCCTTTCTATGTTGTCTGAGAGTAATATTTACTTGTAAACCTAATTTTTGATGTAAAGGGTACAAGTCGGCCCTACCATATGTGAAAGATAATTAATGCTTATGTAATGATTAATTATATTACTCATTTATTGAGGTCGGCCTTGTGCCAAGAGACAAGCCTATTTTTGTTTCTAGTCTTGTATAAATACAGGTGAATCCCCATTGAGGAATCACATACTCTCACTTGTCATTTGGAAATTTTAGACCTACTTGTATGGATGAAGTGCGCACCTCTCTTGGGCGCTAGTTTCAAGTTTGTAGAGTACCCTCTTATGTGAATCTAGGGTTTATGGTTTGGGGGATATTCTCTCGAGAATATAGAAAAGGATTGCTGAGTTTTCTTCCCTTGTTTGAGAATGGTTTTCCCAGGATACTTCTTGTCTTCTTGTGCATGGTTATTATTCTTGTGATCTTGGTTATTGAAACACTTGTGTATGGTGTTTTGCATTTGTTTATGGTTCAAGTATATGATAAATTAAATAAACCTCATGCTTGAGACTAGCACATCTTAAAATTCAACAAATCCTTTATCCCACTGGAATTGACACATTCACCGATTTTCAATCCTACATGTTGAATCGTTTCAATATAGTTCGTCTAATTCAACCAAATATTTCTAGCGGCTCGATCTCTCTTAATTTCCATTCCCAGAATGAAGTTAGCTGCACCGAGATCCTTCATGTCGAACTTGGAGGATAACTTCTTCTTCACCTCCTTTATTGTGTCCATGTTGTTTCCAATCAACAACATGTTATTGAAATACAAAGATACATATATGAAACACCCACTTTCTTCCTTGGAATATATGTAGTGATCAACTTTGCTTCTCACAAATGCCAAACTAAGAATGTAAGTGTAAAACTTTTGGTACCACATCCTTGGTGATTTCTTTAGACCATAAATGGAAATTTTGAGTTTTCACACCAACTCTTGCTTTCCCTTTACTACAAATCCTTCAGGCTGTTTCATGTAGATTTATTCTTCCAGGTCCCCATGTAGGAACGTTGTCTTCACATCCATATTTTCTACCGCCAAATCAAATGCTGGAGCTAGAGACATTAGTACTATAATGGAATTTAGTTTTTCAATAGAGGAAAAATCTCACCGAATTTGACTCCTTTGACTTGGGAATATCCTTTCTCTACCAGTCGAGCTTTGAACTTCTTGACTTGTCCTGTGACATTCATATTCTTATTGAACACCCACTTGCTACCAACGAGATTTCTTCCAATAAGTAACTTGACTAAATCCCATGTGTCATGTTTGTACAAGGATTCCATCTCTTCAACCATGGCATCCTTCCATAGTTTACCCTCTACCGAGCCGTTTTCCTCACTAACTGACTTGGGCTCATTGTCAATAGTAGTTAGCACTAATTTGAAATAGAATTTGGGTGGACTATACCTCTCAAATGGTTTTCTTATTATTTATGACATCCTTACCACCTGAGTCTTTTTTTCCACCTTTTCCTTAGATTCAATCGACTCATATAAATCATCTTCTTCATTCCTCATTTCAAACCACATCGTATCAGGATTGTTCTCGGTTTGAACAGCTTACTCAGGCTGGGATTTAATTCTGACTTCTCTAAATTCCATATCTCCATTGTACACTTTTCTCCTTGATGCAGGATCCCAAAGCTTGTATTCTTTCATCCCATCTTTATGTCCGATGAAAATACATTTGATTGCCTTCTTGTCTAGCTTGCCCCTCTTTTCCTTGGGAACATGCACAAATGCATCACAACCAAATACTTTGAGATGTGCCAATGAATGTTTCTTACTAGACCATACCTCATTTGGACTCATGTCAACTAACACCGATGAAGGAGACATATTTACCAAATATCTTGCAGTCTCGACTGCCTCTGACCATAATTCTTGTGCGAGCCTAGCACCACTGAACATGCTCCTTTCCTTATCCATCAATGTTTTATTCATTCTCTCAACAAATCCATTTTGTTGTGGGGTATATGTTGTGGTATTTTTTCATTCTATGCCACACTACTTACATAACTGATCAAATTCCTTTCCACAGAATTCACAACCATTGTCAGTCCTCATCACCTTAATCCTCTTCTCTGTCTTATTTTACACAAGAGATTTAAACTCCTTAAATCTCTCGAAAAACTCTGATTTCTTCCTCAGGAAATATATCCATTTCTTCCTGGAAAAATAATCTATGAAGGATACCTAATACATGGATCCACCAAGTGAAGGCATTGTAATCGGGCCAAACACATCACTATGAACCAATTCTAGAACCCCATTTTCCCTTGTGGCTCCAGATGGGAACCTCAACTGAATTGTTTTTCCATATATGAAATGTTCACAAAATTCCACTTCTAAACCATGTTCAAGAAAAAATTCAACCATACCTTTACTTTGCATAGCTCAATGTCCTTTTTCTCCAATGTGTCCCATCCTCTCATGCCATAACTTGTTCAGGTCGATATCATCTTGTCTTGTCGAGTTGGTTTGAACTAACTTGGATCGAGTCGAGTCACGTTCTGTCAACATCGATTTGGGTTGAGTCACAGTCAAGTCAATTTCAAGAGCAACAATGTTGTTGCATCCAGTCAAGTCAACATTCCTTAACATCTTGTACAAGGTACCAATCCGAACTCCTCTCATTAAGACCATCGCACCTCTGACCATATTGCAAAAATCCTTATGAAATAGAGTATGCACACCTGCATCACTCATCTTACTGATAGATATCATGTTTCTTGCAAAACCCATAATGTGTAGCACACCTAGAAGGGTTATTTTCCTTCCATCATGCAATGTCTGTCAGACTCTTCCCCATAAGACAATTCTGGTTGTCGAGTTGTCCCCTAAGAACAAATCACCCCCATCATATTGTTCATGTTCACATAACCATTATTTATGTGGTGTCATATGATAGAATGCTCCTAAGTCTATCAACCAGAATTCTTGATCCGACTATGTAATATTCGACGCCAGATACACATCACCTCCCTTGTTTGAGGTCGTATTTCTCTCATTCAACTTCTTCTCTTTGGATCAAGCACTGACTTCTGTTGCCTTCAACTTATATTCCTTTTTATAATTCCCAGCTTTACCACATTTCCAGAATCTTTGCACTGAATGAACTGGGAATTTAGATCTACCCTTCGACTTGAAATTTCTATCAAAGAATCTCCCTTTATCTCTGTCTACCGGTCGACGTCTCACTACTAGAGAATATTTGGCTGATCCTTCCATGTTCTTCCTTCTCATTTCTTATGACAGAAGAGAAGCAACCATGTCCTCTAGCACTAGAGTGGTTATATTACTCCCAATAGCTGCGACTAAGCTATCCCAGGAGTATAGAAAAGAACATAATAGGCTGATACACTTCTCTTCATCAGTGATATTAATATCAAGAGACACAAACTGACTTAACATGGTGTTAAAGACATATAAATTCTTAGTCACAGAACTTCCATCACTAATCCTAAGAAGATACAGTTTCTTTCTGAGAAGAAACTTATTTACCAGAGATTTCGACTGGTATAAGCTTCACATATTTTCCCACAGTTTCATGGCCAAACCTTCACCCAAGAAATTCAACAACACCAAATCTGCAAGACAAATATGAATCGTACTTCTTTCTCTTCTTTTTAGTTTTTTCCATTCTTTCGTTGACATGCTTGTTGGTTGGGTACCTAGATAGACGTTGTCCATTGTTTTTGATCCACAAGAAGAACTTCCATTTTAAGCTTCCAAATCTCAAAATTCTATCCATTGAATTTTTCTATATCTATTATGGAACTTCTCAACATTCTTTACCGCGATCTTTCACACAATTTTTGACTTACGACTCTTACTGTACCTAGTATTTAGTTCTTAGATTCAATATTGGTAAATCAAGATCTGATATACTTGTCAGATCATAGCACCACTATGAACACTCACTTGTCAGGGAGAACCTAAGCTATGATACCACATGTCAGGAAATGAAGGAAACTTCCACAGTAATCCTAGCAGAAGAGAATAAAAATTTAATTAAGAACACAAATGAAACAAGCAATCACACA
>ML816041.1:138440-152819 GCA_009831015.1 Picea engelmannii | reverse complement strand
CTTGTAGGAATCTCAAACAAGTTATGAAAGGAGGCATGATAAGCATTTAACAACACATACCTCCTAAGTTTGATCAAGTGTGTTTCCACCCACCAAAGAAAGGTTTAAAATGATATTTTAGGATTGTGGATAAGAATGAATAAAAGCTATTTTCTTGGATTGGTCACCATATTTGGGAAAATATTCCAATGCATATGTGGATCATTTGAAGTTGTCTATGCCATCATTATTAGAAGGAGAATTTAATGAAAAGACATTGAGTCCCAAAGTTGACGGGGATCATCAACTTGAAAGCGAAAAGGTCTACTCCTATTTGAATTCATATATTTGTACTGATGTCATATAGGCTTGTGCAAGTGACAAAATTTCAATTTGTATGAATTTGGTGAGTGGAAATTTATGACCCACAAGGAGTAATGGTAAACCCAAGGGTTTATGAGAATGTTGAAAAGTAGAAATATTGTTAGGTTTGTAAAGTAAGTTTTTGAACCCATGAAGACACCATCAATAAAAAGGTTGTGTTTTATGAAAAGGTTTTAAAATCTCTTTCATCACCTATGTATAAGCTATTGGTCAATTTTATTCTATGTTCTGAATGATTTGGGAAATAATGGCTCTGAACACCTTGAAGATTTGGAAACTCTTACAAACCTAAAGGGTTGTTATGACATTGACTCATATATTCTTGTAAAAACATAATTTTATTTGATGCCTCGATAATTTAGGCATAGTGTATATAAGGGATAGTTATCAACTCCTTCCTTGATAATAATAAGTGGAATATTACTAATATAATAGGAAGAGACTTGTGGATGTCACTTGCACAATTGTTGGAGCATACAAAAATGACAATAATAATGAGGTCCAAAATTTTGGGTACATCATGAATATGTTCAATATACAAGGGGTAGACTAATACATACTTTCATTTCCAAGAATGAGCAATGAACATTGCAAGAACATGTTTAGCTAGATACCTACATCACAGAGGTTGGCATCTTACCAAAAGTGAGGTAGGATTAGCAACATGATTTCTTATGGAAAGGATGGAGGATAGATGAAAAGGTAAAGATGGGAGGTTGTGGTGTTAGGGTAGTTCTAACAAAGGAAAGAGAAAGAAGTTGATGACATTGGCATGACATTGGAAAAAGGTGTGAGTTGACATAAATTGACTAAGAGTGAACATGGGCGAGAGAGGAAACACACTCTAATATAGGGTCATCACAAGAATAAATGTAACATATGGAAACTTGGAGTTAAGGTGAGCGTAACAAATGACATTCATTGTTCTAGGATTTCTGTAGTCATTAAGGTGCCATACACTAGTCAAGGACATAGCATGAGTCCCATGTGACATATGATAATATGGAGAGTGTGAGAATAATAGGCATCATAAACTAGTAATATACAGTCATCAAAAGCACAAAAACAGCACATGGTAGCTTAGCGGGTCCACACATAAAAAAGAAGTTATGGGTGAAGGGTATCACGACAGACAAGGAAAATATAGGAGTATACTAGGATAGGTGGAAAATAAGGGTTTCAGGAAGGGTGGGTGGGACCATGGGAAAAAAAAGTCTTACAAGTGATAGGTACCATGGTGTTTAGGACGAAAAGGGGAATCCAATGGGATAGGTCCCAAATAAGAGTGTCAGGACCATGAGAAAAATAAGTCGTAAAAATGATAGGTACCATGATGATCAAGGCGAAGAGAGGAATCCAATGGGATAGGTCCCGAATAAGGGTGCCAATAGGACCATTATACTTTTTCTTTCTCCTACAGAGTTATACTCCAGCCTCAAGAATACTGCAATGATGAACTGCCCAAATTGTTAATACGAAAAATTGTGTAGGAATTTCACAACCAGAATGCAAGAGGGAGGGTTGCACGATAATATATCTCTTATGTTCCTTTTTTCTTATGTTCATTTCCCAAGGGTTAGCATTTTCAAGGTTCCTATAGATAAGGGTTTTCCATTTGTTATAGATCTTTGATATACATGCAAGGTCAAATAGTAATACTCGGCCCAATATCTCAGGGCACCAACTAAGGAGGCTTGATCGTACCCTTAGTCGTACTACCCGATTACCGAGGTACTAGAGAGTATCTTCCTGATTGTTATTCTCAATGTCACTATAGCAGTCAGGCGACCAATTGAATGATCTAGAGATAGTTTTAGGAGACCTAGGGGACACCTGATATACCTGACGGTATGTGGGAGTGATGACCATGTATATATTTTTCCTGATGTGGTATTACTCGAAGGGGTACCAATAGGGGTTACAGAGGTTTCCAACATGGTGAAACATTTTTTTTGAGTAACCTCGTGAAACCATCTTTATTTCTTATGTGTAGTCTTCCCTAGATGCAGTTTTATCTACTGAACGGCAGATCTTTGTGCTTTAAAGACGCCAACAATACACGTCTCTACCCTAGAAAAAATTTCCAACAATTTATGCAAAGGAAAGTGCTTTGATACCACGTGTTAGGTACCAGATGTATTTAATAAGTAGAAAACTGAAATATTGAATCTAATATTAGTGAAACAACAAAATATAGAGAACCAAAACACAAAAAATGATACCTTTATTGATAGAAATCCAAGTTCACTTGCCCCTTCGAGGGACCAACCGCTAGCTATTATACAATTATTTTCCACTTTATTACCTAATGGACATCATCTAGAGGTTAGCAGGCTGAGACACTAAGTTATGTCACTTTTCCCTTGAGTTTCTAGTACCTTTTTGCCTGGTCACATGTTGTCCCTTTACAACATGTGACCAAACGTTGATGGTCGTGACTTGCTCTCTTTCAATTTTTGATCGGTCCCTTACTACAAGAATTCAAGGTGTGACTGGGTCTGTTACTCCATAATTAGGATTCATTACAAGGAGATATAATCAAGAATCAAATTTCTCGTAATTCGACCTCAAGAATATTGATATCTTGAGTGTCTCAATTTCTCCACCATATTATCCCTATCATCCTATATATTGGGGGTCTCTCATGGGAAAAGGGAGGAAAAGATAGAGTAAAATTATACCGTCAGATTGATCACAGAGATCGGGCAAGGAGATTGGGAAGATATTTTTCAAGTCTCTTGATTGTAAACTATAAGCCTTTCATTTTATTAATAGAATATGCACATGACTTTCCCCTCTAATCGATTATATATGATTGTTATGATATTCATAGAAAATTACTATTTTTGTGTCTTCATGGTATGATTTTATCTATTATTAATTCATATATATTAGATTTGATCTCGTTAAAGGAATTCATGTGTCCATGTGTGCAGATATGTGTTCGTGAAAGTGAAGGACATCTTCAAAAGAGTGAACAACCAAGGAGCATGCAATGTGATGAAGGAGCATCGCCAACTCAGCAAGCGTGGAGCCAACGCATGTGTTTTTAAACACGACATATAAGCTTGATAACTCTTTTTGAATTTTCAATTAAGATGAAGCGCCATATCCTTCAATGAAACATTTATGAAGGAGCGCCTGTTGTATTGTAATAGACCTCGAGCCTTACGCTCTTGTCTGAATTAGATAGGAGGCATTTATTAGATTTAATGCAGGTAGATAGATGTTTAAGTCTAGATTAGACAGTTTTAGAGTCCGAGAGGGAAAAACGGATATAGACACCCTCACTTGTACACTCTAACATTATTCAGAATCATTCATTCAGGAGCAAGAAGAGAGAGCAAGCAGAGAATTTGTGAAGAAAACCCATGTACAGATGTTTTTGAATTAATAGAAGAGGGTCTTTGATTCAATTTCATGGCTGGTGTTGTTTCTCTGTGTATGTTGTTTATGTGCTCATGAATGTTTGTTTTCTGGTCATGCATTTGTTTTGAATATGCTGTGCTTAATATTTCAGAGGTTTAACTGAAGTCTGAGAGAGGAGAGAATAAGTTTCAATTGTTTCTTTGTCTGAGCCAGGAGATTCCTGCATAGAGTGCAGTTGAATTCATCCGCATAGAGTGTGTTGATGAGGCTCGACAGTTAAACCCTTATTCCCATTCACCCAGAAGTTGGTTTGGGTTGGTAGAGTCATGCAGGAGAAGTGCAGGCTGAACTTGAAGTCTCAGTGGCTAGTCTGAGCAAAGGAAGGCATATACTAATGTTGCCAGAAGTGCACAGAGTCTGAGAGGCTCAACACTTTGAGAGTTGTTGAAGGTCGAGCATGAGAAGTGTGCACAAATCCTCTGAGAGAGTCAGAGTTGACAAGCTTAGGAGGGTAAGCACCAGCGTAAGTCTTGGAAACAAATCCTCAGGAGGAACACTTAGCCGTTCTCAAGGAATCCTCAAGGAGGAGAAATTGACAGTCAGGATTCACCGAGGGGACTAACGAAATCCTGTCAGCCGTCAGATCTCGGGGAGTTGCGCAGGGTTTAAGCCCCAGCGAGCAGGATAGGAGTCATCGGGATATTGGTGAAATCGAGGATTCATAAGGTAAGAGACTCGAGACCTTGAAAGTCTTGAAATCCCGAGAAAGGATCTCAGTCGTTGATCTCGGCAGAACACGTGTCAAGGAGCTAGGGAGCGTCGGGGTTCAGTCAATCGGGATATTGGGATTTCTGAGGGCGTAGAAATATCGCATCAAGGAATCGCGATCCGCGATTTCCCGACGATCGCTTTGGGTCGTTCATCGGCAAGGACACATGGCGGAAGATCCTGGTGAATCGGCGTTTGGAGCCATTGGGGTTTCCAGGAATGAAAAACATTTGCATCAAGAAATCACGATCGGTGATTTCCCGACGTGGTTAGAGCCATTGATCAGAGGGACACGTGGCGAGGGATCCCGAGGAGTCGGGGTTCGACAATTCGGAACTTCCGGAGTCAAGCGCATTGTGTATGTTGAATTCGCGATCCGCGATTTCTCGACAGGATAAAAGACGCCTAGTGGAGGATAGGTGTCAGAGGGTTAAGTCTCACCTTGAGGTGACGATAGGTGGCATCGCATATCGGAGTTCGGGATCTGGAGAGGTCTGTGACACAGTGCATCAGGAATCATGATTTCCCGAAATGCGATTTCCCGATCACTAATAGAGTGTGGGCCATAAGCGCCAGGATATAAGCCAGGTGGCAGGAGGTCATACCTTGCAGCGGGTCAATGCCAGGTGGAGTCGGGGATTGGAGAATCGGGAATTTCGGGAGTGCGAGTTCTTTGCATTGCAAACTCGCAAACTCCGAAATCCCGAGAAGGGGGAAGGACACGGTCACATGGATTGACAGGTCACACGAGGAAGGAGCAGTCAGAGGGGCTAGCGCCACAGCGGGAGCGCCATCGCGAATTAGGTTTCAGAGATTTGGGGAGGCAGTGAAACACGACATCGCATACGCCGATTTCCTGATAGGGAAATCCCCGACAGGAACAAGGGAGCATCGGCCTCGAGACCCATCGGGGTTTGGGGTTTTGGATAGCACGAGGAACATTCCCACAAGATTCGCGACAACGCGAAACCCGATTTTCCTAGAAGACCGTCGGGAGATCAATAGAGTATCCTGTGGTTGACAAAAGGTCCCGATACGGGATCTGAAGGGCATTGTAGCTCTTTGGGCCTAAGAAGAAAAAGGTCCTGGTAGTTTCGAACGTACCCTGGGTGGTGCGTACTGCATCAAGTGGTTTCAGAGCGAGAAAGTCTCTTTGTTTTCTGTAGCAAAGAAAAAAGGGAAATTCACCATGCTGCCAAGGAGAAGAGATAGACAATCATCGTCCAGAGAAAGAGGTAGGCCAGGGCAGAATCTGGAAGTAGAAAGACAACTGCAAGAATTAATCTCTATGATTGTGGATATGGGAGTAAAGCAAAGGCGCAAAGCTGATGCAGGAGATACCAGTGAATCTGAGGATGAAGGTGACGCTGGACAGGGAGCAGGAGAAATCCCAGCGGAAGATGCAGCAAATGAGCGATTAATGAAAGCTATCGCCCGGATGAGTTCAAAGATAGAGATGGACATTTCGACTTATGAAGGAAATATGGATGCAGAAGAGTTATTGGATTGGATCCGAGCTCTTGACACCTACTTCGATTATGAAGACATCGAAGAAGATAAAAAAGTAAGGCATGCTGTCACGAAATTGAAGGGACACGCAGCATTATGGTGGGACGAGCTTCAAGCAGATAGACGCTGCAAAGGTAAGAAAAAGATTAAAAGTTGGGATCGAATGGTTGCAAAGATGAAAGCAAAGTTCATCCCAAGGGATTATCAAATCACACTATTCAGGAGGATGCATAACCTGAGACAGAAATTGATGATGATGAAGGAATACACCGAAGAGTTTTACAAGCTCAATATCCGAGTAGGTCATCGAGAGAGCGATGATGAGAAGGTTTCCAGATACCTGAATGGTCTGAGATATGACATTCAGGACGAATTAAGCATGATGACCATTAGAACGGTTGAGGACACTTACCAGATGGCTCCGAAAGCTGAGGAAAAGCTAAGCCATAAGCTAGGAAAGCGAAGCCGAGGTAGGAGCCAACTAAAAGGTAAGTCCGTTTGTCAAGATAGGTTCCAGAAATCTAAAGATGACTGGAAAAATCCTTAGATGAGAACAGAAAGAGGTGGAAGTTCACAGCGAGGCCAGCACGTTGAACAACGAAGGGCGCAGATAGAACAAGGCGGAGGATACGCTAACGTGAACACATTTCCTCATACCAGAGGTAGAGGAAGAGGCAGAGGTGGAGTCATCACATGCTTCATACGTGCAAAGAATGGACACAAGGTAGTTGATTGTCTAGATAGGAGGAAGGATGGAGGAGAAGCTCACATCACCCAAGCACAGAGGTGAGATGCCGAGGAAGAAGACACAGAAGACGGAAGGTCATTGATGATGCGTAAGGTTCTCTTAACACCCGAGAAGGAGGTGGAGGACGCATTTCAAAGAAATAGGCTTTTTAGAACCACATGCAAGACCAAGGATAGAAAATGTAAGGTCATTGTAGATAGTGGCAGCACCGACAATCTCGTTTCAACTGAGATGGTGGAGAAACTAGAGCTGGAGATGACAGATCATCCAAGGCCATACAAAGTTTCATGGCTGCAGAAGGGACATCAGGTAAATGTCACTAAACAGTGCTTAGTTGACATCAAGATAGGAAGATACAATGATAGGATTTTATGCGATGTTATTCCTATGGATGTATGTCATGTATTGCTAGGCATACCATGGCAATATGACATAAACGTAATTCATGATGGGAAAATGAATACGTACACTTTGGAGAAGAATGGAAGAGCACATACGCTGAATCCAATTAAGGATAAAGAAGTAAAACCAGAGCCGAGAAATACTATACTACTCATGAGTGGGAAGGAACTTCTGGCAGAAGTAAAGAAGAAGGAAGATCCACAATTCTTTGTGGTCAGGAAATCGAAAGTTGTTTTGACCAGCACAAGAGTGGATGATCTGCCAAAGGAAATTCAGGAACTACTGGAAGAGTTCATTGATATAGTGGTGGACGAATTACCTCATTCATTGCCACTGATGAGGAGCATAAGCCATCATATAGACCTCATGCCAGGAGCAATTTTGCCGAACAAAGTAGCGTACAGGTTGACGCCGCAGGAGAATGAAGAGGTCAAAAGACAGGTACAGGAGCTGTTGGATAAAGGACTGGTCAGGGAAAGTCTTAGTCCGTGTGTCATTCCAATAGTACTGAGTCCGAAGAAGGATGGAGGATGGAGAATGTGTACAGACTCCAGAGCCATTAACAAAATCACCATCAGGTACAGATTTCCACTGCCGAGAATGGATGACTTGATGGACTGCTTAAGTGGAGCAAAATTTTTTTCAAAGGTGGATTTGAAAAGCGGATACCATCAGATTCGCATGAGGGAAGGCGATGAATGGAAGATAGCCTTCAAGACTAATGAAGGGTTGTATGAGTGGCTGGTCATGTCGTTTGTCTTGACGAATGCACCAAGTACATTCATGAGGCTGATGAATGAAGTGCTAAAAGAGTTTATTGGTAAGTTTGTCATTGTTTATTTGGATGACATCTTAATTTTCAGCAAATCAAAAGAACAGCTTCTAAAGCATTCAGCTGCAGTAATGAGGAAACTACAGCAAGAGAAGTTGTTAATCAACATGAGGAAGTCTTCATTTATGAAGAGAGAACTCATTTACTTGGCATTTGTCATATCGGAAAATGAATTAAAGATGGATCCAAGTAAAGTAGAGGTGATTAAAAATTGGCCATCACTGAGGAATTTTTTCGAGGTAAGAAGTTTCCATGGATTGGCAAGTTTCTATAGGAAATTCATTAGGAACTTCAGTGGAATTAGTGCAACAATGATGGACACAGTCAAGAAAAGACATAAATCTTTTCATTAGACTGAAGAGGCAGAGAAAAGCTTCAATCTGTTGAAGCAAAAGATCACCGAACAACCGATTTTGGTGTTGCCAGATTTTTCCAAAGTTTTCCAGGTGAAATGTGATGCAAGTGGCTTTGCCATAGGAGTGGTCTTAAGCCAGGAGGACAAACCAATTGCATATTTTAGTGAGAAGCTGGATGAGGCCAAGGTGAAGTATTCAACGTATGATAAAGAATTTTATGCTATCATATAGGCATTGAAGAAGTGGAGGCATTATTTGATGCCAAAAGAATTTGTTCTGTATAGTGATAATCATGCACTACAGTTTGTGACTCAACAGGAGAAGTTGAATCAGAAACATGCTAAATGGGTAGAGTATATGCAGAATTTTACATTTGTCATTAAACGCATTTCAAGGACTGCTAACAAAGTGGTTGATGCTTTGAGCAGGAAATGTTTGTTGTTGCAGAAGTTTCGAGTCAAGACCTTGGGTTTTGAAAATCTAAAAGACATGTATGCAGGTGATGCAGATTTTGCAGAGGCATACGAGGCAGCTGAGAATCCAGTTCTCAGAGACAGAAGCCCATGGATGGATTACATGATCCATAATGGACTGTTATTCAGAGGCAATCAGTTATGCATTCCACATTGCTCCATGAGGGAGAATCTGCTAAAAGAAAAGCATAGTGGCGGATTAGCAGGGCATTTTGGCCACGATAAGACATTTGCAAAGCTGAGCGAAGCCTATTTCTGGCTGAAAATGCAAATAGATGTCAAAAGGTTTGTTGAAAGGTGCAGGGTTTGTCAACATTCAAAGGGCAGAAAACAGAATGCAGGATTTTATCAATCCTTACCCATACCTGACAGGCTGTGGGATGAAATCAGCATGGATTTCGTATTGGTATTGCCAAGAACACAAAGAGTACATGATTCTATCTTTGTAGTGGTCAAAAGGTTTTCCAAAATGGCACATTTTATACCATTCCAAAAGACCAACGATGCAACTCATGTCGCAAATTTTTTTTTCAAGGAGATTGTTAGACTTCATGGTTTACCCAGAAGCATTGTATCGGACGGAGATACAAAATTCATAGGACATTTCTAGAGGACACTTTGGAATAAGATGGGAACTAACTTAATGTTCAGTTCAGCCTATCATCCCCAGACGGATGGGCAAACAGAGGTGGTATACAGAAGCTTGGGAGATTTATTAAGAAGCTTGGTGATAGAGCACCATAGCAGTTGGGAAAATGTGTTGCCACAGGCGGAGTTTGCATACAATGATTCTATGAACAGGAGCATAGGCAAAATCCCATTTGAAATTGTTTATGGCAGGCAGCCAAGAGGAGTATCTGAACTGAGGGATTCAGAGCAGATAATGACTAAGAGCGCAAGCGCTGAAGAATTCGCATAGGCGATGGAAGAACTTCACAGCAAAGTGAAGCAGTGATTGCTGGAAACAAATCAGGAGTATAAGCGTAGAGCAGATCAGCATCGAAGACAACTTCAATTCAAAGTTGGTGATCTAGTTCTGGCACATCTGAGGATAGAAAGGTTCCCAAGCGGAACATACAACAAACTGAAAATGAAGAAAATTGGGCCATGCAGAGTCCTGAAGAAGCTGGGAGAAAATGCTTATGAGATTGAATTGCCGGATGACATCGGAATATCTCCGACATTCAATGTTTCATATTTATATCCATATAAGGCTGAGGAAGCAGGAACTGGAAATGATGAGAAGCTAGAGATCCAGTGGCAGAAGCAGATGTCGATTTCAGAGAAGCCACAGATGGAACATATACTTGACAAAAGAGTCAACAAAAGGACTAGACGGAAGTAATACTTTGAGTATCTGGTGAAGTGGAAAAATCATCCAGTGGAAGATGCCAGCTGGGAGATAGAAGCAGTTATCCAAAAGCATGGACAGACCGTGCAGGAGCTCATGGAAAGGATCCCATGAAAGTTTTCAAGCCGAGGAGTATGATGTAGGAGCATCGCCAACTCAGCAAGTGTGGAGCTAGCGCATGTGTTTTTAAACACATGACATATAAGCTTGATAACTCTTTTTGAATTTTCAATTAAGATGAAGCGCCATATCCTTCAATGAAACATTTATGAAGGAGCACCTGTTGTATTGTAACAGACCTCGAGCCTTACACTCTTGTCTGAATTAGATAGAAGGCATTTATTAGATTTAATGCAGGTAGATAGATGTTTAAGTCTAGATTAGACAGTTTTAGAGTCCGAGAGGGAAAAACGGATATAGACACCCTCAATTGTACATTGTAACATTATTCAGAATCATTCATTCAGGAGAAAGAAGAGAGAGCAAGCAGAGAATTTATGAAGAACACCCATGTACAGATGTTTTTGAATTAATAGAAGAGGGTCTTTGATTCAATTTCATGGCTGGTGTTGTTTCTCTGTGTATGTTGTTTATGTTCTCATGAATGTTTGTTTTCTGGTCATGCATTTGTTTTGAATATGCTGTGCTTAAGATTTCAGAGGTTTCACTGAAGTCCGAGAGAGGAGAGAATAAGTTTCAATTGTTTCTCTGTCTAAGCCAGGAGATTCCTACATAGAGTGCAGTTGAATTCATCCGCATAGAGTGTGTTGATGAGGCTCAACAGTTAAACCCTTATTCTCATTCACCCAGAAGTTGGTTTGGGTTGGTAGAGTCATGCAGGAGAAGTGCAGGCTGAACTTGAAGTCTCAGTGGCTAGTCTGAGCAAAGGAAGGCATAGACTACTGTTGCCAGAAGTGCACAGAGTCTGAGAGGCTCAACACTTTGAGAGTTGTTGAAGGTTGAGCACGAGAAGTATGCACAAAGCCTTTGAGAGAGTCAGAGTTGACAAGCTCAGGAGGGTAAGCACCAGCGTAAGTCTTGGAAACAAATCCTCAAGAGGAACACTTAGCCGTTCTCAAGAAATCCTCAAGGAGGAGAAATCGACGGTCAGGATTCACCGAGGGGACTAACGAAATCCCATCAGCCATCAGATCTCGGGGAGTTGCACAGGGTTTAAGCCCTAGTGAGCAGGATAGGAGTCATTGGGATATTGGTGACATCGGGGATTCATAAGGTAAGAGACTCAAGACCTTGAAAGTCTCGAAATCCAGAGAAAGGATCTCAGTCGTTGATCTCGGCAGAACACATGTCAAGGAGCTAGGGAGCGTCGAGGTTCAGTCCATCAGGATATTGGGATTTACGAGGGCGTAGAAATCTCACATCAAGGAATCACAATCTGTGATTTCCCGACGAGCGCTTTGGGCCGTTCATCGGCGAGGACACATGGCGGAAGATCCTGGTGAATCAGTGTTTGGAGCCATCGGGGTTTCCAGGAATGAAAAACATTTGCATCAAGAAATCACGATCGGCAATTTCCTGACGTGGTTAGAGCCGTTGATCGGAGGGACACGTGGCGAGGGATCCCGAGGAGTCGGGGTTCGGCAATTCGGAACTTCCGGAGTCAAGTGCATTGTGTATGTTGAATTCGCGATCCGCGATTTCCCGACAGGATAAAAAACGCCTAGTGGAGGTCAGGTGTCAGAGGGTTAAGTCTCACCCTGAGATGACGACAGGTGGTGTCGCATATCAGAGTTCGGGATCTGGAGAGGTCCTTGACACAGTGCATCAGGAATCGCGATTTCCCAAAATGTGATTTCCCAATCGCCAATAGAGTGTGGGCCATAAGTGCCAGGATATAAGCTAGGTGGCAGGAGGTCAGACCTTGCAGCGGGTCAACGCCAGGTGGAGTCGGGGATCGGAGAATCGGGAATTCCAGGAGTGTGAGTTCTTCGCATTGCAAACTCGCAAACTCCAAAATCCCGAGAAGGGGGAAGGACACGGTCACGTGGGTTGATAGGTCACACGAGGAAGGAGCAACCGGAGGGGCTAGCACCACAGTGGGAGCACCATCGCGAATCGGGTTTCGGATATTTGGGGAGGCAGTGAAACACGACATCGCATACGTCGATTTCCCTATAGGGAAATCCCCGACAGGAACAAGGGAGCATCGGCCTCGAGACCCATCGGGGTTCGGGGTTTTGGATAGCACGAGGAACGTGCCCACAAGATTCGCAACAACGCGAAACCTGATTTCCCGAGAAGACTGCCGGGAGATCAATAGAGTATGATGTGGGTGACAAAAGGTCCCGATACGGTATCTGAAGGGCATTGTAGCTCTTCGGGCCTGAGAAGAAAAAGGTCCTGGTAGTTGCGAACGTACCCTGGGTGGTGCGTACTGCATCACAATCACAACCGTTGAATCATCAAGTAATTTTCTTATCTTGTTATTTCATAGATCTATTTATGTATGATTTAGATCTAGGAAGGTCTAATAAAAAACCACTCCAATCAAACTCTAATCAAAACCACTTTCAAATCAAGTCAGGTTGGCATAAAAATACTAAATCTTTATTTAATTTATTAATTTTTTTAAGAAATTAGGATGAACCAAATTTGATCTTAATAGACATTAACCATCTTCATTATTATCAATAATAGAATAAAATTTTCAAAATAAAACTTAGAAAATTACTTTATGGGAGGTTACTTGCCTCTCTCTACATTCATTGAAATAATTCGTTGATATAGGCTTTGTTAAAAGCTTACACAAAGTAGAATAATTAAACCACTCACATGATCATGAAACCAATAAAAAGCAATGGAACGCAAGGGTGAAACCATGGCCACCGACATTTATTTTAAGTGTTCAAACAAAGTCAAAGAAACTTATTCTTCTCTTATTGGAATAAAGTTAATTTATAATTAGTGAGACCCTTGAGACCAAAGTTGGATCAAACTCTACACTATAATACCTTTATATTAGATTAGTGTGAATTATTTAACTAAATTTAATAAACATGAAATCCTTAAATGGGAGGTTACTTACCTCTCTATGTATTCTTTGAAAAAAATTGTTGGAAAAAACATTTTGAAAAGAAAAAGCCAAGAAGAATATTGAAGCACTCACACGATCAAAGCATAGCATTTTTTTGAAAAGCAAGGAAATAAGAGGTTGAAGCCATATCTCTCATCTCAGACAAGTAGAATGAATCATTTATATTAAGGCCCACCAACTTCTATCTTTATCTCTTCAAACAAACAAAAGACCACTATAGGAATAATTCAAAAGCTAATACAGACAACGATTTGATTAAACCGGGCCCAATTACATCTGTACTTTTAGGAAAAAACCTATGCCTTGGGCTCTTCATCTTTTATATATACTCTAACAATCCATTCGTCCAATCCACCACCTCCACTTAGAATCCTTCTCCCCTCACTAACGATACATATATTTTTCACCTTAGTTTCATCGTTGTTCTCGTCTTCAATCATTTCTCATATTCATTTTAAACCATACAATGGATGTCGAGATTGCCATCGATATAGAAAAGAATATTGTAGGCAATGCTCTTCCTAGCGTTGTTACTGGAGTCATCCAACAGATCAGGAATGTTGTCGATATGGAGTAAAATCTTCAACTTCTCAATACTGACTTTCGTCCCATGAACAACTTATTACTACAAATCCAGCAACAAATCCAAGAGCAACAAAGAATGTTTTCGTCGGCCATCAAAGCATGTTTGACAAGTATGAGTGATTACCTCAAAGAGGGTGAACTACTCATCGATTGCGATAACAAACAATGAATACGGTGCTTCGGTTGTTTCCTAATGTGCACCCCTTATCTCTTTTGGCAGATTAAAGATTAGAGGACCAGATTCAATGAACACTCTCAAAATCTCATTGGGGTATTTTCATTATATTCCCATACTCCATAGATTTTGTCCATCGCAATGCTTCAAATGGACATTCTTGTCTTGCTCTATAACTTAGTAGGGTCGACCATTCAATATGCTCAGGGGTGTCTACAAACATGGCTTGAAGAGTTGTCCACAACAATTACAGATTGGTGAGAGGTATTTTTTATGTGGTAATTTTGGTTATAGTTAAAAATATCAGATTGAAAACTTGCAGGCCTTCATTGCTGTGAGACTAAATTTGAGAGAGGGAATTTTTTACAATGAGATGAGGAGGATATAAGTTCT
>ML816041.1:125143-138340 GCA_009831015.1 Picea engelmannii | reverse complement strand
CGCAGCTATCCTCCAAATTTGACATGAAGGATCTCGATGCTACTAACTTCATTATGGGAATGGAGATTAAAAGAGACCGTGCAAACAAGAAACTTTGGTTGAATCAAAGAAAATATGTTGAAATGATATTGCAGAGGTTTAATATGCATGGAAGTAAACCGGTCAAGGTTCCTAATCCTATAGGTGTAAAGTTATCTGCAAATCAATGTCCCAAGACATAAGAAGAAGAAGAGGACATGTCCCGTGTTCCATATGCTAGTGCAGTTGGCAGTTTGATGTATGCAATGGTTTGTACTAGACTGGACATTGCACATGCAATGGGAGTTTTGAGTAGGTATATGTCAAAACCAGGGAAGGAGAATTGGACAACAGTAAAGAGGGTTTTCAGGTATCTTCGTGGCACCACCAGTTATGGATTGTGCTACCAAGGAAGACCAGGATTGGATAGAGTGGTGGACATACATGGCTTTGTTGATGCAGACTGGGCTGGAGATTTGGATCATAGAAGATCTACAAGTGGGTATGTGTTTAACCTATTTTTAGGAGAAATCAGTTGGATGAGCAAAAGACAGGCTGTAGTGGCACTCTCAACTACGTAAGTTGAATACATGGCAGCCACTCATGCAAGCAAGGAAGCAGTATGGTTACAAAGGTTGTGTTCAAGTATTGGGTTTGTACAACAAGCAGTGAGATTAGACTGTGACAGTCAGAGTGCAATATTCCTGGCAAAGAACCCAGCTTATCATTCAAAGACAAATCATATTGATGTTTAGGATCACTTTGTGAGAGACATGGTTGAGGAAAAGAAGGTGTTGTTGGAAAAGGTTGACACTTTGAAGAATTTTGCAGATTCATTGACAAAGTCTATGAGCACAGAAAAGTTCTCCTGGTGTAGAGTAACAATGGGCATTGCTTCCCTGGATTGTTGACTATATAATCCCCTGGACCCCTGGATGCAAAGAAAACAACAAGTGGGAGAATGTTGTGTATGTGTTATATTCTTTGCATGTGTGTGTGTGTGGGTGCATTAGATACGACAATTGTGTCTGACGATCCCTTCACCTAGAGCTCTATCGTGTGCGTCAGGCACTTTCCTAGGGGGGTCCCAAGGGGGGCAGGTATGCCCCCCCCTGGTTACGTGCAACGTTCGGGGCAGCGCCCCGAAATTATTTTTTTTTGGGCGATTTTTGCTATTTTTAGCAGATTTTTATATTTTTAGCGAATTTGTAAATTAATCCTGGATTAAGGGGTTAGATTTTTGGTATCTACGGAATACCTAAAAACATTGTGTATATTGTATGGCGAATGGTGAAATTCGATATAATGAAAATAAGAAAGGTTTTCCCGATTGAGGGTTTCTGGTATAAAATCTCTGTGTACTCTGTGTATGAGCGATTGATTAATTTCTGTATTGCTTAAGAATCTATATGCATTGCTTTACTTTGCAGGTTTAAAACTTACATGCTATGCGTTGTGTCACAACAAAAGTATGTTTAAGTGAGAAAACACTACAAGCGGGGAAAGTCTCTTGAATATGCGACATATCACATAGGATGAAGGTTTCTTCCCTTGCGATATATTGCACGAAAGTTTTTCATCGTGTGAAATATCACATCTCCTAAAACTTTCTATCTCTCCAAAATCCATTTTCGTATTGCATTGTGTCAAAGTTTATTTTCATGTGGTATGTCACACTTTCTCAAACTTTCTATCTATGTGACAAATTTTTATTGCATCACACCAAACTTTGTTTAGGTGTGATACACTCAAAAGCATGCCCCACCACACAAAAGTTTGTTTGGTTATGATACACAAGGTTTAAATCACATGTCGCGCTCAAAAATATTTTGGTGCAATACACAAAGTTTCCAAACATGTTGCACCAAAAGTCTTTTTGGGTGTGATACAAAAATTTTAAAAAACATGTTGCACACAAACATTTTTTAAGTGTGATACACATGAGATAAAGTTTCTTAACAAAAGGAAAATTCCCAAAATTTCCAAAAAATCCTTGGGTAACTCGGTTGGAAAAAACTGAGAGCAAACATTAACTGTCAAAGTCAATGAATAAACCAAGAAGGGGGGAGAAATTTCAATCCTTTTTCCTAAAAAATACAACAGAGTAATAGAAATTGTAGGAAATAATTCCAAGAATTGACAAATCTAGAGGGACAAGCAACATGTTCAACACTGGCGCAGAGGCACAAGTTTCCATACCATTAAATTGTTAAATATAAATCGAATGAAAATTCGAGGAAATCCATTAAAGACTTGGGAAAAATATTTCCAGATGCAACATTTAACCATAATTAGCTAATATCTTTAAACATCTCATGCAATATTTATAAGAAAAATAGACATTTGAACAAAAATCACTCTAAATTTTGTTAAACTTCAACGCCTTTGCATGCAGAGAACAACAATAATGAAAAATATTTCAAATTTCATCAAAAGAATTTCATGCAAACTCAATAAGAACGCATAATTTTGAACTTGAACATGAAAAAAAAAATCACTCATAATTTTGTGAAATGAACTTCAACATGAACAACACGTATCATATTTCATCCCTTTTTTGTTGTGACATATCACGTTGTTCCGAACTTTCCTTCATCGCAACAAAGGGAAAATTTCTAAGAGAATTCCTTGCATCTGCCTTCGCATCGCATCCTTCAAATATTATATTGCTTGCAATGTATTGCATGGGCCAAACTTTCCACGTATATGACACGTCGCATGGACCAAAAGTTCCAACTTGTGCAACATATCATTAATAAAACCAATTTCGATGCGACATATCACATCTCCTCAAACTTTCTATTACTACGGCAACCATTTTCTAATTGCATTGTGAAAAAAAATATTTTTGTGTAATATATTGCACTTCCTCAAACTTTCTATCTTCGTGACAATTTTTTATTGCATCACACCAAAGTTTGTTTAGGTGTGATACACTTTAAAGTAATTTCATGTTGAGCATTGGACAACATACAACTATTGCATTAAAACATAAGAAGCAAGTATAAATAGCTTTTTTACTAATTTCACTTCTTTGTAGTAGTGTTGTTTATGTATAATTAGGTGTATATACATTCACCCGTTATGACTATAATATTTAAATTCATATTTTTTCAATTTGTGACTATGACTATCAAATTCATGTTTTCCAAATTTACTGAGATCAGTCTTTTCAACTAAGACTCCAGTTACTTATTGTATCAAACGTAAGCTTGTACCTGATACTTCTTTATGTTCAGGTACTTGTTTTTACTTTTTTATTCCCTCATCTTTCATTCCAATCCGTAACTAAGTGGCTACAGAAATCCATGTGGATTCTTTCAATCTTGTGATATGTTCCAACAACATAATGTTGACATGACATCGCTCTTGAGATCTAGATGACATGTATGTCTTTTATATGTGCATCTTGTTATACCTTATATAGGTATTCTCGTCACTTTAGTGATGATGAAAATCACCGCAAGGGGGGAATCTCGGTGACCCTGAGGGTATTGAGATGGAAAGTGAGGTGATGAAGGATGAAGCCCCTATAGATCAATTTGTGGAGAGATGGAAGGATTAAGATGAAGTTTTTTCGATGAGGGAAGGTTGCTAAGAAGTAGTGTACCTACAGAAGATTGTTGTACCTTCCCAAGATACAAGAAAAGATGAGTATACAAGCCCAATATTCCAATGGAAAAGAAAATGAAGCTTGCTATCCTATATAGTAGAAGTAAACAATGATATAAATCAGCAAATAAATGATAATCAAAGCTGCTAAATAAGTCACTAAAAGTCTAGTTAAAGATACAAGAGATAAGCTAGCAATGACCAGTATAACTACAATGAGATAAGACAAGACTTTAGCAACAATGTAAGGTTGTTAAATGTAGTTATCGAAGAGATATTACAACATCCTTATGGATGTAGAAAACATGTGCTACAACAGAAAATTCCAACCATCAAAAATTACAAGTAAACCACCCAAAAGATACACAACAACTAATAGTTTATTATGGAAGCTTTCAAGCAAATTACGATGTTTGAAAAGAGAGTTAAAGTGAAAGTTTGAGAGCAATTTGATGCATCCCTAAAGGAGGTATCTTTAATTTATAACAACAATAAGATATCTTTGGCTAAAGGGGATGAACTACTAGCTCAAGCAAGCTAGTAAAGCATAGAATTGATTCATTTTTTCACAATTTCAAAATCTCGTAAAATCACGCATTCCAATGCATATATTTTATTTCTCCAATGCAATTTTCAGATTAATGCCTTGCAAAAAAATGGGTATATGGAGTCTTGAATGTATGTGATAGATCCACAACATCTCTAGGTTTGTAATCCATTTTACTCCCTAGATCATGCAAACCTAACAAAGGTAAATCTAGGAGCGTGTAATCCCTTTTACTCCCTAGATCATGCAAACCTAACAAAGGTAAATCTAGGAGCGTGTAATCCCTTTTACTCCTCCTAGAAACCTTCCAATAAAAGGTTTATCAACTAGCAATAAGATGAAAATTGGTGGAGGATGTACGCCCTTATACTCCTCCAAGG
Source organism: Picea engelmannii (assembly GCA_009831015.1). Taxonomy (NCBI): domain Eukaryota; kingdom Viridiplantae; phylum Streptophyta; class Pinopsida; order Pinales; family Pinaceae; genus Picea; species Picea engelmannii. Next base: position 133,783 of record ML816041.1, on the reverse strand, counting down.
GTTTAAGACAATATTATAAATTAAACTAGTAGAAAATACCAACAAAATGCAGAAATGTCCTTACCAATTCCACAAAAAAGCAAGATCAAACCATGGTTACCAATCAAATGTCCATCCAGGAGAAAGAGAAAAAGAATCCATGAGGGGTGCACCACCCTAGATCCACAATATACCAAACAAATACACCATAAATTAGTTTCACAAGAGAGAGATATAAAATGCCCAAGAGGGGTGCAAATTTCAGCCAAGTATCCTTCTCACAATGGGAGAGTTATGTTCTAAAAACAAAATGAAATGATCTCTATTTATACAAAACTCCTAAAAAGTGTTTGTCCACTTAAATTAGGGTAAAACACAAAGTAGGGAGGCCGACCTCCCTTACTTTTCCCCTTTAAAATTCAATTTACACATAAGAAATCCCTAAAAAGCATGATGTCACCCTTTTAGGGAAATGTTTTGGCACTTGGAGCAAGTCGTTGAGATTGGGGATGAAACGTTGAGCCTCCAAAGGCCTCCTTTTCATGTGCTAGGGTATTCTACATTAAACCAAGGCTTATCCTCTTCAAAAGGTTACAAGTGTCAATCATCAACACCACCATCACCAAACCCTAGCCCCAACAAGACGACAAGCCCCAAGATGTAGCCATCTAGCCTCTAAAGGAAAGCCATTGGGGTGATGAAGGGATAGGATAGGTCCTCTAAGGTGTCTCTCAAGCATCCAAAGGAAATCGTAATCATCCGGTGTGTGGGCCATGGTATCCAACCGGTGGGCTTCATGCCCCAAGGAAGACCAAGCTAGGCTTGTTCCTCCAAAATTGTCCACCAAGAAAGGTCGTGGAAAGACAATGAATGTGACCTCCAAGGATATCAATTCAAATGCATCATGATGAGTAAATAAAATCAATAAAATATCCACCTAAGCATGTGCACCAAAGATAACTTATCAAATTAAACAAGTGCTCAAAGACCCTATGCAATTTATTAAGTGAGGAGTATTGACAAGGTGATCTATTAAATGAATCATTCCTCAAGTCAAGGGATGTTTCCTAGGTGGACCGTCTCTAAGCCATGTAAAGAAGATGAAATGGATGGGGGTAATACTTATGGGCATAGGGTTAATGACATGCAAGGGTTTGTATTGTCTCATCTATGGGTGCCTTTGTAGAGGGTGTGATGCACCTTCATTTGCAATGCAACTTTTTTCCAAGCCCATTCATTTTTCCATTAGTTTATTAAAGTCTATAACGATTGGGTACTCCCCTAGGGTAACACAAAACTGGGGGGGAAGTACCACCATGTCACTTGAAGTAAAAAATACACTAATTTCCATAGGGGTAAATTAATTCTTATAATGCACTAGTGCAAATCTTCTTAGCAAGCATGACATTTTATATGTATTATTTTCTTTTGCGGGTATTTAAATTTTAGGAGAAATATTTCATCGTTATCAAGACCTCTTTGGACGATCATCTAGAAGGTTTATTATTTTGGATTTTAAATTTTTCCAGATACATTCCCTCTAGACCTTCAGTCCCTTCTTCCCATGAGATGAGGTACAATCCCTTCTTGGGTCAGTACACCCGAAAATCCAAAAATATGGGGACATGGAATGAATGAATAATGTAAAGTGGTAAGTATGTTTGGGAATTGTACGATGAATCATCAATAAGACTTCCTAGTAGTAGGCCTCTTCCTAAGGGTGACCACTTACTAGGGCACAATGTCAACCACCAAGGTAAAACTGGGCAAAGAACAAATTTTCCAAGTAGGCATTATATAATCAAAATTAACTTCAAATGAAACATACTCAAATGCCTCAAATATTGAAATGACACTCACAATAATACATGGATTGTAACTCATGGATCAAGACCCAAATGTCTTTCAGAAGAAAGTTTATTTGGTGGATACCATCCTCATGAACCTGAGATCTATGGTGATGAAGTGTGCCTTTGTATGTGCAAGTGGACATTATCATCCTTCTACCTCTCGGTACTCCATGTCTTCAACCTAAGGGCTTCGAGACATAATCTCCTTAGTTATCCCTACAAATTGGGGATAACATCTAGATCCTACTTGAGGACATGTACTCGTCGTAGAGTGCATGAGAACCTCAACATCTCCTGGTTAGACATGTACCTACACTAAAACATACAAACATAAAATATAGGGTGGTTCTATCACCCTTCATCCATATAAATCAAAACCAAAATCTCAAAAATAACAACTAATATAGAAAAGAAAATTTTGCATTTTTTACATAATATGATAAAAGAGAAGCATGTAAACTAAAAGAAAATGCAAGTAGAGAAAAATCAAATGCAACTAAACTGTCATGAGAAATCAAGATGCAAATGCAAGAAATCAAGATGACCTACCTACTTACCTAGTTCTTGGTCCCTAAAGAAGTCATGTACCTTGAATGTAGGGTCGGACGAGAGACCCATCTACTAGTAATGGCATATTTCTCCTGTCCAAAGATTACAAGTAGTATTTTTCATTATCGGACTTCTTCTTGATGATTTAAGGGCCAAGCTAAGAGTTGTCATTATTATTATCATATTTGGTCTTGCCCTTCCTCTTATCCCACATGAATGCAATACTTCCCTCACTATAGTTGATGTAAGGTATATTATTGATGTAAGGATATGAAGGTGGTTCTACATTAACTGTATCCTCAATAGCCTTTTCACATTTCTTATCCCCTTTATATTCTTCTTTCTTCAATACATTGATGGACCCTAGCTCTTTTCCTTCGAATTTCGAAAGTTCATCTTTGTATTTATTTGTCCTTGGAAGTAGTGCAACTATACAGTCTTCCTGCATAAAAGGTAGGTCTTGTGGATCATACTCAATGGTATCTGGAACCTCATCAAAATCATCCTCGCTACTATAATCAGGGTCATCCTCATCCAATACATCTTTCCTGTACACCTCTTGGTTATAGAGAATCTCAAAGGTACCATCTCCCATAGGAATGTGTGCATGAGTGAGGTCCATATTGAGAAACCCACCAAGAGTGGCTACCCAAATTCTTGATAAGAGCATACCCCAAGTGTCTGGAACATCAATCACCACTATGTTCATTAAAAGGCCAATGTGAGGGAAATATTTCAGGTAGACTTCCACGTCCTCCATGAGACCGTAAACCTTCACCTTCTTGGAATCAATGCCACAGAAATTTCCATATGGACGATTTGTTTATAGACCGAGTTGTTTCATGACCTTCAAATAAATCACATTTGTCGAGGCCCCAAAATCTAGCATGAAGTTGTTAAAGCAGAGACCATTTAAACCAAGAGATATGTAAAAGAGGGGGTTGACATTCCTCTATCATCCATGGTACATGGTGTTTAATATTACAGGAGCATATTATTCCTCATTTGGCACCTTCAATGTCGTCAACACTTCCCTTCTGATGGAAGGAATCTTTCACATCTCCACCACAGGAACTGACATATTCATTTTTCCAAGAATGGTTGAGACATTTGTGTTCAATTGAATCTCTTATGCATGTGTCAATTTTGGAAGAAATTATTGAAATGGAGGTAGGGGTGGTGGAACCACCTTCTTTTATGGTTGGGGAGCCATTTTCTTTGGTTGAATTGAATCTTGACTTTGGTTGAGATGATGTTTTCTATTCTGAATACTGCAGAGGCAAGATAGGAATTTTATTCCTTCTTGCATAGGTCACGATCTCCCTTTTCTTTAATTATTTCTTCTTCTTTTTAGTCAACTTATTAAGACCTATGATCTGACCTTCTCTGGTTCCTTTTCTTCGAGCTTCATCAATATGTTCATGTGTTACACCTATGGGTCTATCATAATACTCGTCCTGAAAGGAAAATATTGTATCCATGAAATTGATACCATCATGAGACTCTTATTCTCGTCTTGGACACTCTTCCTCTAGGTGAGGTTCATGTCAAAGAGAACACCATGGTAATTCTTCCAAGTTCACCATCCCAACAGGGTTCAATTTTTTAGGAGCCTTTGCCTCTTGTTGAGGATTCTCCTTCCAACATGTAGGTTCCTTCTTGACAAATGGATGCCTAGGAGTAGATTGATTTGTCTCCAAAATTTTCAACCGACTCATAACTTGATTTTGAGTTTGGAAAAACTGAGTATTCATCTAATCAAGTTTACGATCTATGAGAGAAATTGGATATGGTGCACTGCTTGTAGTTTTCTTTGCCTTGGGTTTTGCTTTAGCATAAAGATGTTGAAAAGAAGCAAACCTAGAGAACATAATATTTTCTTCAATCTTTTCAGTGTACTCTTTGGCTTCTTCCAAAGTGAGGGGTTTCTTTTCCCTTAGGATGAAACCAAATTTCCCTTCAAAGGAATTGACACAAAGGAGACGAATTTTTGCTCCGGTGGGGTGCAAATCTTGACGAATTTGGCTATGCAGTTTGTCAAATCTAGTAGCAAACTCACTAACCGTCTCATTCTCATTTTTCTTTATCTGGTTGAACTGATTCATCGACATACCTCTATCTTTCTTCAGTGACCACCTACTTTTGAAAAACTTAGCAAAGTCTTTGTAACTAGTAAGGTGACCATCTGGTAAGTCATCAAACCACTTTTGGGCATCTTTAGTGAGATATGTTGCTAGCAACTTCATTGCAAAATCTTCAAGTTCTATTCCTTCATTTTTCATGTCTCGATCAATGGCATGTAGGTGTTTCTCTACAGTGATCACATTGTTCCCAACAAACTTTGGCAACCATTTATTTATTTCCTTAGGCATGGAGTTGGGATATCCATCTATGGCTGCCATGTTTAATTGATTATAGAGGCCCTTTTCCCAAGGATGATCCATTGGTGCAAGTGGGAGATTACCATGAAAGAGTTGTTTGACAATGGGGGAATGGAGAGGAGGCCTTCTTTGGTAAGTCTTGGAAGGTTTGAATCTTACAAGGGGAAGGATTCTTCGAGAAGAAGGGTTCTGGGATGGTGGAGTCACCAAATTATTCTTAGTTCATCAAGGAAGAAAAGAGAAAGGGAACTTCCCTCGAGTGGAGTCGCCAGGAAAACTAGGGAAAGGCTTTGGGATAGTTTTCCAAAGTGTCATTAGGGCACGAAAGAGGATTCAAAATCATCCCCGGTAGAGGAACTAAAATTTTATCGCACAAATTGTAGGTTGGGAAAAGTGTGACCCAATCCACAAGATGGTGAGAAATAAGAGAACACCTACCCACTATCACCTTAGATAGGTATTCTCATCACTTTAGTGATGATGAAAATCACCACAAGGGGGGAATCCCGATGACCATGAGGGGATTGGGATGAAAAGTGAGGTGATGAAGGATGAATCCCCTATAGGTCAAGTTGTGTATATATGGAAGGCTTGGGATCAAGTATTGTCGATAAGGGAAGGTTTCAAATAATTAGTTTACCTACATAAGATTGTTGTGCCTTCCCGAGACACAAGAAAAGATGAGTATACAAGTCCAATATTCCAATGGAAAAGCAAGTGAAGATTGTTTTTCTATATAGAATTAGTAAACAATGATATAAATCAGAAAATAAATGATAATCAAAGTTGCTAAATAAGTCACTAAAGGTCTAGTTAAAGATACAAGAGATAAGCTAGCAATGACTAGTATAACTCAAGTGAGATAAGACAATACTTTAGCAACAATGTAAGGTTGTTAAATGTAGTTTTTGAAGAGATATTACAGCAGACTTATGGTTGTAGCAAACATATGATACAGAAGAAAATTCCAACCATAAAAAATTACAAGTAAACCACCCAAAAGATACACAACAACTAGTAGTTTATTATGGCAGCTTTCAAGCAAATTTCGATGCTTGAAAAGAGAGTTAAAGTGAAAGTTTGAGAGAAATTTGTTGTAGCCCTAATGGCTGTAGCTTTAATTTATAACAGCAATAATATATTCTTGGCTAAAGGGAATTCCCTAGTGGCTCAAGAAAGCTAGTAAAGCACAGAATTGATTCATTTTTTAACAATTTCAAAATCTCATAAAATCACACATTCCAATGCATATCTTTTATTTCTCCAATGCAATTTTCATCAAGGATAATTTTAAGGATGGAAATTTATATTAAAATGTAGAAACCTAGGATAATCTTACTAGTCCTTAATATACAAAATATAAAATGTTTGGCGATAGTTTTGTAAAAATATTCATTTTTTTATGGATTTTGGCGATTTTTAAGGTAAAATAATACTATTCTATGGAATTTGGGCGAATCTTTTTTAGAAAAAAAGGAAATTTGCGAATTTTGTTTTGGGAAAAACCATGGAAAATTAGCCCATTTGCGAAATTTAGCCCCAAAAATCATCTATGATTTTCATATTAGTGTCTTGCAAAAAAATGGGTAGATGGAGTCTTGAATGTATGAGTTATATCCACAACATCTCTAGGGGTGTAAGCCCTTTTACTCCCTAGAGCATACAAACCTAACAAAGGTAAATCTAGGAGGGTGTAAGTCCTTTTATTCCTCCTAGCAACCTTGCAATAAAAGGCTTATCAAGTAGCAATAAGATGAACCTTGGTGGAGGGTGTATGCCCTTATAATCCTCCAAGGGTTTAAGACAAGATTATCAATGAAACTAGTAGAAAATACCAACAAAATGCAGAAATTTCCTTACCAATTCCACAAAAAAGAAAGATCAAACCCTATTTACCAAGAAAATGTTCATCCAAGAGCAAGAGAAAAAGCATCCAAGAGGGGCACACCACCCTAGCTCCACAATATACCAAATAAAGACACCATAAAGTAGTTACATGAGAGAGAGATAGTGTTAAGAACCAAATATCAATATAGCATAGAAAAACCCCAGAATAAGTACTCAATGCCTTGAAAAAGAGATAATTTCATATAACAAGCCTCTTTGAGGGGGAAACCTCCCTTTACCCCACATAAATGTTCAAGTACAAGATGATTCCAAATGAAAATGTTTCCTTGGTATATATAGGAGACTAGGAGGTAGAATTACAACTAATGGAATAAAGCCGACATAAATAAAATAACATTACTAATGTAATATGCCCCAATTAAGGGGTAATGAGCCAATATTAGGGCTTGACATGCCCCTCCCCTCAAGACAAGTGTTATCTGCAACGCTTGAATAACTCTGGATGCTTCTGTATAAAAGAATCATCTTCCCAAGTGGAATCTCCAGCCGGTAGTTTCCTCCATTTAATGAGATACTCTGAAATGGATCTATTCCTCAGCTGGCGATTTCTTGTGTCAGTGATGACTTCAAGATCCAATATGATTTTTTCTTCCTCGTCAATTTCTGGCAGTATAGTTTGAACTGGGATCTTGTCACCTATAACCTTCTTTAAGCATGAAACATGGAAAATTGGGTGTACTCGTGAAGATGCAGGCAACTCCAATTTGTATGCCATAGTACCAATCTTTTGCAACACCTTATAAGGGCCATAGTACTTTGGTGATAATTTATTATCCTTCTTGGCTTACTTGAGGGACATATGTTTGTATGGTTGTAGTCTTAAAAACACCCAATCCCCTACTTCAAAACTTCTTTCACTACTATGTTGATCTACTTGTTGTTTCACGCGATTATGTGCCATGGCCAGGTTGTCCTTTAAGATTTGGAGAACTTGTTGTTGATGATCGATGTGATCTTCCACTTCTTGAACCTTAGATTTTTATTTTAGAGAAGAAGTGATGGAAGGAGGGTGGTATCCATAGAGTGCGATAAAGGGTGTCATTTTTGTTGCAGTATGAAAGGAAGTGCTATACCACCATTCTGCCAAGGGAAACCATTTGAACCATTGTGTTTTTTTATCAGAGACAAAGCAACGAAGGTAGCCTTCTATAAATTTGTTCACCATCTCAGTTTTTCCATAAGATTGAGGATGATAGGATGAGCTAATTGAGTACCCAAACAAGAAAATAATTATGTCCAAAAATGTCCAGTGAATATGGGATCTCTGTCACTTACAATAATCTTTGGGATTCCATGTAGCTTTTGAACTGTCTCCATGAATGCAGTGGCAATTGTACTAGCTTTGAAGGGATGAGAGAGTGCACAAAAGTGTGCGTACTTGGTCAGTCTATCAACAATCACCATGATGACACTCTTTCCTTCAGACTTCGGTAACCCTATGATGAAATCCATGGAAAATTCCTCCCAGTGATGACTTGGGATGGCTACTGGTTGTAAAAGACCTGGGGTCTTAATTGTTTCCACCTTATTTTGTTGGAAAACCAAACATTTTGCCACAAATATTTGAACATCATCTTTAAGGCCATCCCAAAAAAAAATCCTTCTTGACTCTATCGTAGGTTTTCAAAAATCCCGAGTGCCCTCCTACTGGAGAGGTGTGCAATTCCAATAGTACCTTTTGTTTGAGTTGGGAGTTCTTACATAAATATAAGCGATCTTTGTACCATAGTGAATCATTTTTCCATGTAAATGTATCTGATGCACTGGAATCCTGCTGCAACATTTGAATGAGAGTTCACACTTTTTCGTCATTCTTCCATTCATCCCTTACTTCTATTATCCAATCGAGTTGGATGATCGAGATAGCACAGAGAAAGGCCTCAACATCTTCATCCTTTCTTGAGAGTGCATCTACCACAACATTTTGCTTCCCCTTTTTATAGACGATTTCAAAATCATAACCCAATACCTTG
>ML816041.1:95127-115076 GCA_009831015.1 Picea engelmannii | reverse complement strand
TGTTGAGCGCTCTGTAATCGATGCACATCCGTAATGTGCCATCCTTCTTCAGTACCAGTACTACTGAAGATGCAAAAGGACTCCTGTTGGGCCTGATATGCCCCATAGCGAGCAATTCTTTGATTTCTTTCTCAATTTCGTCCCTAAATTTATTGGGGTGTCTATAAGGTGCTATAATCACCGGTGTAGCCCCTGCCTCTAACTCAATCATGTGCTCAAAACCCCTGTCTGGAAGTCTCTCTGGTGGTATCGGCCCAAATACTGGCTCATATCGTCCCAGAAGCTCTCTGATCTGTGGGTGGTACTGCTCCCAACCCTCTGAGTCTTTTTGCGTGGTGATCCAACACTCTGCTACGTAAGCCACATCACCATGATGACGTAAGCCACATCACCATGACGAAAAATCTGCTCCATCCTCTTTGTTGATACTGCTCGAGGCATCCCTGTAGACATGCCTCTCAGCACAACTCTCGATCCGTTGGCATATCTAAAGCACATGGTCAACATCTGATAGTTGAACCCAATCTCCCCCAACGAGTATAACCACTGTACTCCCAACACGACATCTGTATCTGATAGGTCCACTACATAAAAAGTGTCTGTCAGGGTGTAGTTGCCAAGTTTGACCTTTAGGTCAGGGATCATGTCCAAGCATGTCATCGTGTATCCATCGGCCACTGCCACATGGAATCCCTCAAACTCCTCTGTGCATAACCTTCTCCTCGCTACCAAAGATGCATCTATGAAATTGTGGGTAGCCCCACCATCAACTAAAGCTATCATGCACTACCCTTGTACAATGCCCTTGAGCCTGAGAGTGTTGTACCTAGGTACTCCTGAAAGGGTGGCTATGGTTCCCCCTTTCACCTCTCTATGAGGTTTGGCCTCTTCCTGGGGGTTGGCCCTGCCCGGTATCTGAGGTTTCTCTGAAATATCCCTGATCCGGCTGATCAAGATATTTTCTACGGTTTTAATGCTCTGGCGTGCAGATCTGATACACTGGGGGTTTCTGGATGCGTTTTAGCTGTGTGTTTGAGGTGTTCTTCGGTTATTGTGGTTGCATCTTGGTTATTGCAGGTGCATGTGGGTTATTACATGTGCATGTTGCATATTTAATGTTTAACAATCATAAAAGAGTGCATGCAAGAGTATAGAATGTCAACTGCTCAATATCATGAATAATAACGGTTCAAGCATGGAAATACAATAGCCTACTGGAAATATAGAATCTAGACGTCAATAAGATCTCCTGGATCTGTACTGGAATACAATAGAATAACAAAAAAATACCCATGATCATACGAATATAGCAGATCTGATGCAAGCATGGATAGATTGGCAAAAATGAGCGATTCCGGAGAAATACGGTAACCGCTACCAGCTGGAAAACCTGATCTGAAGAACCCACCATCAGAATGTGCTTGGAACTGCTCCAATAGATGCGCCCTGGTCTCTATACTAGAATAGATGTCTGTCGGAACTCGGATCGGACCTCTACGGCATCGAATCTGGACCCCCGGGGGGTTTGCGCCCCTCCTTGGACACTGAATGTGCCCCAAAAGATTCCACCGTCGGAATCGGTTGCTATATGGATCAAAACGATCACCTCATCAAATGATGAAATTGGTCGAAAGAGTTTGGTCGGATCTGCCCTAGAACATCTCCATGCAACGCCAAACGTCTGTCCGGAATGACTGCGCCCAAAATGGTTGGATGGATCGATCTGCAAGATTCCACTGTTGGAATCCGATGATAGGTGGCTCAATGGAAGCGCCCTAGCTGGATATCTACTGGGTCGGAATGAATCTACAATCGGGACACAGGTCTACTACAGATCTCTAAATCCTCAAAATAGCTTGCGCCCTCCTTGGCTGAGCTGCGCCCTCCACACTGAATACTCCTGAAATGAACGGTGAAATACTTGGATGGTATCTTCGATGGGATAGGGTGTGTCTCTCAACACCAAAACCGATCAAGGGTGGTGGTTTCCTCCAGAAATCCACAAAACAGTAAGGTCGACTCTCCTCCTCCTCTGGAAGCTCTCAACATCAAATCATAACAATGCATAATGAGGAATTAGGTCAAATTCCTCCATTTATATATTTCCCGACCTAATTCTTCTTTGACATCACTTAACCTAGGCGCCTTTCCTCCTAAGTGATTTATTTGTCAATTAAGTCCCCCCCTTATCACCTTTTCATTCTAATTCTCCGTTGACTTAGGCTTAAGTGATTTTTCCTAAGTATTTTGGCTTAATTCATCATTTAACCGTTAATTCCTCCTTATTTCTCCATCTGGTTCTCTGTTTGTGCTTGACTATAGTCTACGGGAACATATAGACTACTAAGTCACTCCCTTCTGGTGTAATCTTGGGGATGGGATATCACAGTCCTCCCTTCTCGAGATTGCTTGTCCTCAAGAAACATCAATCATGGGTGCTGCAGAATATGCTCTCCCTCCCATGTGGCATCCTCCACTAGAAGACCCCTCCATCTAACCAAGCACTCTCTAATGATCATGCTCCTCAATCTGCGTTCTCTCTGCTCTAGTACCTCCTCTAGCACTAGTTCCAACTCACCCTCCTCATCCAAGGGTGGCAACTCCTGTGAAATGCTAATATGCTATCCCACCGCCTTTTTAAGGCAAGAGATGTGAAAGACGTTATGAATCTTGCTACCCTCTGGTAGCTCTAGCTCATATGCCACATCGCCTATCCTCCTGATGACTTTGTATGGCCCATAGAACTTTGGCTTCAGTTTCTCTGCTCCGCTCCTCTTCAAGGAAGACTGTCGGTATAGCTGTAATCGTAGGAAAACCAAGTCTCCTACCTCAAAACTGCGCTCAACTCTGTGTCGATCTGCATATATCTTTTGCTGATTTTGAGCTGACTGCAAGTTCTCCTTTGCTAATTGCAGGATCCTTTGACTCTCCTCCACCCAATCCTTGGCCCCCGGGACCCTGTTGTCCCCAAATACAGTATCTATAAAGGAGGGTGCATCATATCCATACAATGCCTTGAATGGTGACATCCTGATGGACATATGGTAAGTTGTGTTGTAACAATACTCACCCATATGTAACCATCTCACCCAAGTGCGTTGTTGTCCCCCCACATAGTTCCTCAGATACCCTTCCACCCATTTGTTGACGATCTTTGTCTTCCCATCGGTCTGTGGATGGTAGCTGGTACTCGTAGCTAACTCTGTGCCTATCAATCTGAAAAGCTCCTGCCAAAATGTGTTGATGAAGCACCCATCCCTATCACTGACTATCTGCCTGGGTAACCCGTGCAACCGGAATACCTCCCTAAAGAACAACTCTGCTACCTGTATGGCCTTGTAGTCAGTGGGTATGGCGAAGAAATGTGTGAACTTGGTTAGTCTGTCGACCACTACAAATATACAGTCCCTTCCCTGCACTCTAGGGAGGCCTGTAATGAAATCCATGGAAATGCTCTCCCATTTCTGCTCTGGAATGGGTAGAGGTTGAAGTAATCCTGCGGGATGTGTCTCCTCGAACTTGTTCTACTGACAAGTCGTGCACTCTCGTATGTGTTTTAGCACATCATCCTTGAGACCCTTCCATGAGAATCTCTCCCTGATCTGCCTATAAGTTTTGAAGTATCCCTGATGCCCTGTTGTTGGTGAATCATGACACACCTTCATAATCTTCCGTTTCAGGGTGGATTCTGGAACCAAGCAGATCCGGTTCTTGTAGAAAATGATGTCATCAAGAACCTGATACCTATCATCAATCACTTGCATGTCCATCACCTCACAAGCAAATTTGTTTTTGGAGTATTCCACCAACAAATGAGCTTTCCAATTTGTATAGAAATCCATCATCGAACATCTTGCTGGTCTCCTGGACAATGCATCTGCCACAACATTCCTTTTTCCCTTGACATACCCAATATCAAAGTCGAATTCTTGGATCTTTGAGACCCACTTCTACTACCTCTTACTGAGGTCTTTCTGGTCAAGGAAATACTTGAGACTGTTATGATCAGTCCTCACTACAAACTTGCTGCCAACCAGATACTGCCTGAATTTGGTTAAAGCATGCATGATTGCTAGCATATCCTTGTCATAAATAGGATAGAGTCTCTCGGACTCATCAAGCTTCCTGCTCTCAAACACAATGGGGTGGCCCCCCTGCATCAATACTGCTCCAATCCCCACCCCTGATGCGTCGCACTCTAAGACAAATGGGTGAGAAAAGTCTGGGAGGGCTAGAATAGGGCATGTGCTCATAACCTCCTTCATTTTTTTGAATGTCTACTGTGAATCCTCTGTCCAATGAAAAGCACCCTTCTTTGTCAAGTCTGTGAGTGGTGCTCCCAACTGTGAAAAACCCTTGACAAGCCGCCTGTAGTAACTGCATAACCCAAAGAATCCTCTCAGCTCCGTGAGATTCTTGGGCATTGGCCAATCCACAATGGCTATGATCTTTTCTTGGTGAACCTGTACTCCCTGCCCACTGATGATATTCCCTAAGTATAGTAGTTCCCTCATGCCAATTTCACATTTGGATTCCTTGGCATATAAATGTTGGGTCTTCATAATATCGAAGACCTTCTCCAAATGTGCTAAGTGCTCATCCCAAGTCTTGTTGTAGATCAATATATTGTCGAAGAATACCAAAAGGTACTTCATAAACTGTCCTCTAAAGATATGGTTCATGCAAGACTGGAAAGTGGCTGGTGCGTTGCTCAGTCCAAATGGCATGACCAAGAACTCAAAATGTCTGAAATGGCATCGGAATGTTGTCTTCTCAATATCCTGCTCCCTGATGCTGATCTAATGGTATCCTGAATGTAGATCAATCTTGTTGAAGAAGATTGCCCCATGTAACTCATCCATCAACTCATTTATGCGTGGAATAGGGTAACGATTCTTGATCGTTTTCTTGTTGAGCTCTCTGTAATCGATGCACATCCGTAATGTGCCATCCTTCTTCAGTACCAGTACTACTAAAGATGCAAAAGGACTCCTGTTGGGCCTGATATGCCCCATAGCGAGAAATTCTTTGATTGCTTTCTCAATTTTGTCCTTAAATTTCTTGGGGTGTCTATAAGGTGCTATAATTACCGGTGTAGCCCCTGCCTCTAACTCAATCATGTGCTTAAAACCCCTGTCTAGCGATCTCCCTAGTGGTATCGGCCCAAATACTGGCTAATATTGTCCCAGAAGCTCTCTGATCTGTGGGTGGTACTACTCTCGACCCTCTAAGTCTTTTCGCGTGGTGATCGAACACTCTACTACATAAGCCACATCACCATGACGAAAAATCAGCTCCATCCAGTTTGTCGATACTGCTCGAGGCGTCCCTGTAGACATGCCTCTCAGCACAACTCTCGATCCGTTGGCATCTTTGAAGCTCGTGGTCAACGTCTGATAGTTGAACCCAATCTCCCCCAACAAGTATAACCACTGTACTCCCAACACGGCATCCGTATCTGATAGGTCCACTACATAAAAAGTGTCTGTCAGGGTGTAGTTGCCAAGTTTGACCTCTAGGTCAGGGATCATGTCCAAGCATGTCATCGTGTATCCATCGGCCACTACCACATGGAATCCCTCAAACTCCTCTATGTGTAACCCTCTCCTGGCTACCAAAGATGCATCTATGAAATTGTGGGTGGCCCCACCATCAACTAAAGTTGTCATGCGCTGCCCTTGTACAAGGCCCTTGAGCCTAAGAGTGTTGTACCTGAGTACTCCTGAAAGGGTGGCTATGGTTCCCCCTTTCACCTCTCTACGAGGTTTGGCCTCTTCCTGGGGGTTGGTCCTGCCCGGTATCTGAGGTTTCTCTGAAATATCCCTGATCCGGCTGATCAAGATATTTGTTATGGTTCTAATGCTCTGGCGTGCAGATCTGATACACTGGGGGTTTCTGGATGCGTTTTAGTTGTGTGTTTGAGGTGTTCTTCGGTTATTGTGGTTGCATCTTGGTTATTGTAGGTGCATGTGGGTTATTAAATGTGCATGTTGCATATTTAATGTTTAACAATCATAAAAGAGTGCATGCAAGAGTATAGAATGTCAACTGCTCAATATCATGAATAATAACAGTTCAAGCATGGAAATACAATAGCCTACTGGAAATATAGAATCTAGACGTCAGTAAGATCTCCTGGATCTGTACTGAAATACAATAGAATAACAAAAACATACCCATGATCATACGAATATAGCAGATCTGATGCAGGCAGGGATAGATCGGCAAAAATGAGTGATTCCGGAGAAATACGGTAACCGCTACCAGCTGGAAAACCCGATCTGAAGAACCCACCGTCAGAATGTGCTTGGAACTGCTCCAATAGATGCACCCTGGTCTCTATACTGGAATAGATGTCTGTCGGAACTCAGATCGGACCTCTACGGCACCGGATCTGGACCCCTGGGGGGTTTGCGCCCCTCCTTGGACACTGAATGCACCCCAAAAGATTCCACCATTGGAATTGGCTGCTATATGGCTCAAAATAATCGCCTCGTCAAATCATGAAATGGGTCGAAAGAGTTTGGTTGGATCTGCCCTGGAACATCTGCATGCAACGCCAAACGTCTATCCGGAATGACTGCACCCAAAATGGCTGGATGGATCGATCTGCAAGATTCCACCTTCGGAATCTGATGATAGGTGGCTCAATGGAAGCGCCCTGGCTGGATCTCTACTGGGTCAGAATGAATCTGCAATCGGGACACAGGTCTACTGCAGATCTCTAAATCCTCAAAATAGCTTGCGCCCTCCACACTGAATACTCCTGAAATGAATGGTGAAATACCTGGATGGTATCTCCGATGGGCTAGGGTGTGTCTCTCAACACCGAAACCAATCAAGGGTGGTGGTTTCCTCCAAAAATCCACAAAACAGTAAGGTCGGCTCTCCTCCTCTGGAAGTTCTCAACATCAAATCATAACAATATATAATGAGGAATTAGGTCAAATTCCTCCATTTATATCTTTCTCGACCTAATTCTTCGTTGACATCACTTAACCTAGGCGCCTTTCCTCCTAAGTGATTTATTTGTCAATTAAGTCCCCCCCTTATCACCTTTTCATTCTAATTTTCCGTTGACTTAGGCTTAAGTGATTTTTCCTAAGTATTTTAGCTTAATTCATTGTTTAGCCATTAATTCCTCATTATTTCTCCATCTAGTTCCCTGTTTGTGCCTGACTATAGTCTACGAGAACATAGAGACTACTAAGTCACTCCCTGCTGGCCTAATCTTGGGGACGGGACATCACAGAATGCACCCTCCAAGGATCTCAATTCAAATGCATCATGATGAGTAAATCAAATCAATAAAAGAGACACCTAAGCATGTGCAACAAAACTACCTTATCAAATTAAACAAGTGCTTAAAGACCATATGCAATTTTCCAAATTAGTTCTGGGGAGGGTTGACAAGGTGACCTATTAAGTGAATCATTTCTCAAGTCAAGGGATGTTTCCTAGGTGGACCCTCTCTAAGCCATGTAAAGAAGATTAAATGGATGGGGGTAAAACTTATGGGCATGGGGTTCATGACATACAAGGGTTTGTATTGTCTCATCTATGAATGCCTTTATAGAGGGTGTGTTGCACCTTCGTTTGCAATGAAACCTTTTTCCAAGCCCATTCATTTTCCATTAGTTTATTAAAGTCCAGAACGATTGAGTACTCCCCTGGGGTAACAAAAAACTGGAGGGGAAATACCACAAGGTCACTTGAAGTTAGAAATACACCAAGTGCCATAGGGATAAAGTAATTCTTATAACGCACTAGTGCAAACCTTCTTAGCAAGCGAGACATTTTATATGTATTATTTTCTTTTGCAGGTCTTTAATTTTCAAGAGAAACGTTTCATCGTTCTCAAGACCTCTTTGGGAGAGCACCTAGAAGGTTATGATTTTGGCTTTTAACTTTTGCTAGGTACAGTCCCTTCTTGGGTCAGTACACCCCAAAATCCCAAAATATGGGGACATGGAATGGATGAATAATGGAAAGTGGTAAGTATGGTCGGGAATGGTATGATGACTCATTAATAAGACCTCCTACTAGCAGGCCTCTTCCTAAGAGTGACCACTTACTAGAGCACAATGTCAACCACCAAGGTAAAACCGGGCAAAGAGCATAATTTCCAAGAAGACATTCTATAATCAAAAGTAACTTCAAATGCAACATACTCGAATTCCTCAAATATTGAAATGACACTCACCATAATACCTGGGTTGTACCTCATGGAGCAAGACCCAAATGTCTTTTGGAAGCAAGTTGATGTGGTGGAAACCATCACGATAAACTTGAGATCTATGGTGGTGAAGTGGGCCTATGTCTGTGCAAGTGGACGATGTCAACCATCTGTCTCTCGATACTCCATGTTTGTAACCTGAGAGCCTCGAGACATAATCTCCTTAGTTATCTCTAGAAATTGGGGATAACACGGCTTTATTGTAATCCTCTATCAAATTTAGTCATGTCCCCTAGGTTTATTGCTTCATATTTCTTTGTCAAATGTTTGCACTTAATACCTTTTGCATTATCCTTCACCACTTTTGAGTGTATGATAGTTTACTTGGTAAATGGAAATCTTAGTCACTCACAGTATTACCTTAGAGATCTTTGTGGTATAAAGGGTGAAAGATAATAGCATTTAGGTGCAAATGAATAGTGAAAATGACAACTAAATCAATCATAACTCTAAACATAAATTAATTTTAAAATTATTATCAAAATTGAAAAAAAAAAATAGAAAAAAGATAATAAAATGTATAAATTTTTTATTTTAATTTTTTTTTTATTTATAATTTTTTATAATAACTTAATATTTTTAATATATATATATTCAAAATTATCATCATAGTATGTAATAAAAGAATAATTTGTGTATGTGATTGAATGGTTTTTATGCTTAAAATATTATATAATTGTTTATAGAAACCTTGTAATTGGAAAATAAAATAAATGTTTAGAAAGATAAATTTTCAACTATGTTTAAAATATGATAAATTTTTTTGTTTAATATAATAATGTGAAAAGGTTTGTGTAAAAACTCAGCTCGCTGATGTTCTTTATATAGGATATTCTTATGTTTGGAAACCTTCCACATAGCTTCCCTTCGCTATGTGGAAGGTCCATTTGTGGTTCAAGAAACGGCAAACTTTTCAAAACCTGACCTCTAGAAAAAAAGAGAAGCATCAATTCCATTCTGGTTAGTTCGCCGCGAAAACTTATAAATTTAAATAAATATTACATGTAGTTTGTAAATATATTTTTATAATCTTTATTAACATAAATAAAGAGATTTGTAGAAAGTTATAGATTTTTGGGGGAGAAAATTCATATTCAAAACCCATCAAAGAAGATCTATCTTTATTAGTCCCTGCCGCAGGCCAAGGCAGGGACTATGGATTTCGTCTGGACCGCCTATTAATCCGTGCATTATGTGTATTAATTGGTCCGTTTTGTAATGTTTTTAAGATTGTTTTGGCCATGTTTTCTAATATTATTTATTAACTTTTTTATTTTTAATTTTTTTTGAAAAATTTTATTCCTAATTTTTAATTGTCTATCTCATATTGATGGACTAATTTAGGGTGGTGGGGAGAAATAAAATTTAGGTATTTGTCATTGTATTTAAATTGATTTTAAAAATAGATAACACCAAATTATATGATTTGTTAAACTATCGGTTGATATGATTTGTTTTTGGCAATATCTTACATTGTGGTTAGTTTTGAGAATCGCCAGTTTGACAATGATGCAGTGCCTGCAACCCGGCAGTCTAGGCTGTTGTGAATTGTCAAATGGTTGTTAATATGTCACCTGGCTATTGTCTGCCTTTGCCACATATTTCCCATGAAGGGAAGCCCATTCATGCTCCACCGCACTTTATGCTCCATCATACACAATTCTCAGGTCCAAAGGATGACCTTTGTATCCATGGTCAATTCCTTTTGACCTCCGTAATTTCTAGCATGCTCTCCAATGGAAGAAAGAACTGTAATGGAGGAATACCTGCACATAACAGGTAAAAACATAAATAGGATTTTTGAGTTAATAATCTCAGTTCAATTACACAAAAAGAAATATCATAGCTTTTTCTTAGCTTATTCCTATAGGAGAAACATATCTCAAAGCAGTCTCTTAGCTTATTCCTATATGAGAAGCATATCTAAAAGGAGTAGGAGGAGCATGACAAAGAGAAGGCAAGAAAGCATGTAAGAACTCTTTGTTTATCATAGCTTTCTGTTTTTTTGGTAGAAGTTCATGGTCTGCTTTTCTGCTTTTGCTTCTATTTACAAGTATAGCTAGTTAGTTTCCACGTCCCTACAAGCTATACACTAAATACAAATACAATATTTTCGAATTTTATTAGCCTACCTTCATTTTTTTGCATTCTCTAGTGAATGATAGTTTCTCATTTTCCTTAGCACAACTTGCCAAGAAATATGCCTATGTCATGGAGTAGTTAGAACAAAATGGAAGCCAACCCTTTGCAAAATGTGCTCCGGTGGGATAATCTAAAGCCATAGCGGACAAAACTGTGTTTATAACAGTCAGTGGAGGATCTTTGATAGGATCAAATATGAAGCATTTACCGATATAATGAAGAGAAGACCGCTACGGGCTGAAGACTACTTGTAGGGGCTCATTATTAATTTTACTGGCTACAGGCTTAATATATAAGATATCATTTCTGGTGGGAATCATGGTATTTAATTGTGGTTGCATTGGAAAATCGATGAGAATCGATGAGCAAATTAATAATAATAATAATCTATTTTTAAAGTCACAGTCAAGCCAGCACACCAAATTGGTGTATGAGACCCCTTGTTTGTGGGACAAAGGACCTCCTTCGCCTAGCGATTTGACTGGTAAAGTCTACAGGTATACATACCCTACCGCCTTCTGGATTTGAACCTGTACCTTTGACAAATTCTTTGGGAAAAGAGTTTTCGCTCAACAAGGCACCCCCAAAGGCTTGGTCTAAAACCCAAAAATAGGCGAAGAAATACGAGAATCCATGCATAGTGACCTTCACTTGGCATATACAAAATGCTATAATATATAAGACACAATATTGTATATTATGACAGAATATACATTTTTGTAATACGATGGAAAAATTGAGGAGAATTTTTTATTCGTGATACAATAAATCCTGAAAGTTCTGATTCTCTTGTCTACCTTGTGGTTCTAATAAACTGAAATCGAACAAATTGGGGGCAATCAGACTCAGCTCAGCTCTGCATATTGACGGCCTTTGTTCTGAAACCTGTGATCTGAAATGTACTCCAAGGGATTACTTCAATGTCCACCGACAAAGTTGGAGGAGTCGCCCATTCAGAAGAGAAATGAATACAAAACAATGATGTTGGAGTTTCCCATGCCAAGCAGGACCATGTGCCCATAGTCGCCCACCATCGCTCATGTCAACGACGGTTGGCATGAGTTTGCATGAATAAATTTTGACATATCCTTGCCAGTCCGCAGAAGCAATAAACTATTGTTCTACTGACATATCCTTGTTGGGTTTATAAGAAGGGTTTGGAGGCAGTTCCATAGCATCTCTTGGGTGATTATAGCATCGTTTATACATCTTTTGATTAACTGCAACGTCTTATTTTGTTCTCTTGTGATACAAAATTTTGCATTCAAAAACAATGTATCCAAATCAATATTAAACCGGTTTTGGGTAGATTGGCGAATTTTGTGTTCTTATTTCTTCATTTTTTTTTCTATATCTGTTTCAGTCATTTTAATATTTACCTTTGTTTTGTGCCACATTAGAATCGTTAGGCATCTTGATTCAAAAAGAAATATGGATTAATTGTTTGTCCCCATGATCTGTAACTGACTGATAGGCCATATGTAGTCATACCGGTAAGCTTCTGGAAAGTGAATTGGCAAATTGCTAGGTTTTCATATTTAAAAAGAATGTGGGATTACGAAGATCAATAACTTTGAAGGTTAACGCACGTTCAATTACTTAATTGACGTAAAATATGAGTTAGCTTCATGTATATATGTATTACATGTTACTAAAATATATACGAGGAGTGGACTAGCTGCTTTGCAGCTATTTACCTCATTAAGATATATAATGAGATTTGATTTGTTAAAAGTTATATAATTTTGGAAAAAAAATCATATTCAAAATTTATTGAAAACATATTTAGATTTTTTTTTTTAATTTTCATTAAATTGATGATTTTTTTACAAATCATGGATTGAACCATGTGTTTATGCATATTATGTTATTATAAATATTATTTTAAGAAGTAAAATAAATAAAAAAATATATAATATTATGTTATTCTTAATATTATTTTGATAAGCAAAAACTTATAAAAGGGATAATAAAAAAGTTGATGATAACAAAGTGTCGGTGTTGAAAAGGTTGCTTGCGTTTTTGGATTTGTCGATTCTTGGAATTAATGTCTACAGTGTCTATTACTATGCTTTATTAATAGGGTCTTAGAAAAAATCACTTAAATTTCTCTCCCCTTCCTAGTTTAATGGTCAGTTTTGATAATTAATGTTTGAGTTTATTTTTCCCAGTCATTCAAGGTTTTTTTTAAATTTTGGAATTTTTTTTGGTTAAGAAACTTTATCTCATGTCATGTGTAATTCAAGGTTTTTTTGGAAATTTGGAACTTTTGTTTTGGTTAAGAAACTTTATCTCATGTGTATTGCACCTAATATTTTATGTGTGTGACATGATTTTTAAACCTTGTGTATTGCACCCAAAAAGACTTTTGGTGCGACATGTTTGGAAATTTTGTGTATCGCACCAAAAAGGATTTTGAGTATAACATGTTTTTTAAACCTTGTGTATCACACCCAAACAAACTTTGGTGCAATGTGACATGCTTTGGAGTGTATGACACCTAAACAAATTTTGGTACAATGCGATAAAACTTTGTCGCGGAGATAGAAAGTTTAAGGAACTACAACATATTACATGAAAATAAACTATGGCGCGGTGTGATACAGAAAAAGTTGTCACATCAATAGAAAGCTTGAGGAGATGTGATATGTCACATGGTGAAAATTTTTGTGTGATATACTACTAGGAAAGAAAACTTCATCTTATGCAATATTCACATTGAAAGTGGTTTTCTGCGTGATATGTCATGCAAAGTGGAAAATTTTGGTCCACGCAATGTTTCCAAAATACTTATGAAACACTAATTTCTCATAGGTTAAGGAAAAAATCAAAGTAACCCTTTAGGGGCCTAGCAATCTTAAACTTTGGAATGATTCACACCATGTAAAATTATGTTTTCCTCCCTAAGTTTTTGTTCTTCTATGTGAGGAAATATGTTAGAGTTAGATTGCCCTTGGCCAACCGCTCTCATAAGAAAGCCAACACATGATTGGTTGATTTAGGGGTTCATTCCAAAGAGCTTCAGAGGGATTCCATATAGATATAGGTATCTAATGAATGGAAATAGGAAAGGGAAAGAAATAAATCCTCATACTTTAGCCAAAATGAAACAAAAGAAAAATGCCAAGTATGCTCTAGTGAGGTTACCTGAGAATTAAGGACTAGGGAGTTGTAGAAATTGCTTATGAGAGTGCCTTGTCGTGGTTGTCCATGTTACCTGAGCTGAGATTTGCAGATATTTTCTTCCTGAGCTGAGTCTCATGCCTGACCTCGGTGGAATCCCTGATGGGATGCCTGAGAACATGCATCTTGATTTCCATTGAAAAATATTTTGTCAATCCAAACAGAATAACCTCAGTTGACAGATCCTTCTATCAACTAGAAAAGGCGGCGAAGGACAACTCCTCCCTGACCTGGGAGGAATGTCATTTTGTATCTCATGCATGAGCTATGAGGTTCATTGTCAAGTGAAAATGTATGGCAGTGGAAGGTTCGATGGTCATCTAACAAGATAGATGGACAAGAACAATTCACAAGTCACGTCAAGACATGGAGTGCACATAGATTACATCAAGAAAACACCTTACGACATAACTAGGTTATCCAGGAAAACATTTAGGTATGTTATAGCTTGAGTCATCCAAGGCACAACGTGCCCCTTTAGTTCTTGAAGATCAATGCTTCAAAACCCCCTCACACTTTAAAAATCAAAATACGAAGCTTGAAAGCAAGAACCATTAAAGAAGTAAATAAATGTTATATGAAATACAACTAAATGTTATAGACTAGCAAACCCCTAAAAGGGAAAATGGAATGTAGAAGTAAATTAAGGAAGGTTTTCATAATAATGTTGTTAATGATAATTATAAAGATATTGTAATTAGAATTATCTTATTTGAAAAGTGGACCACTATTTTCATGATGACCTTCTACAATGATTTGAGATATGTTTATTTTAAAAGAATGCATATGTTTTGATACTTTCTATCTACTTCACTTTGGTATTAATGAATTGTGTGCACTGAATAAATTTACGTTGAAATTTTAAAATATAAGATAAAAATGTACCTGGATTACTATAGGCAGGTTCTTTATGTGTCTATTCTATTACAGAGGCCTAGCCATGTTTCTTTTTAAAAGAAAAAGAAAAACAATAATACATGGTTTGATGTTATACATAGATGTGAAAGAATCAAGCTATCTATGTTAAGCTACTTAGACTAACTACAACACAAGTAAAAGGCATGACCAGTTTGCCTCTTAATTAAAAAACAAAAATACTTATAAAAGGTGGGCATTTTGAAATATAAGGTACAAACATTTTAAAATTTAAAGAGTAATCCCAAAATCAAAATTAAAAATAAGAACTCAAGAACTGGAACAAACCAGAGACCCTTACAAGATGTTCTCAATCTAATCTAATTCGGTATTCCAGAGAAAAAGAAGAAAAATTAAAAAGTGTTCAATATTCTGAATAAGATTTTTGAGAAGTGCTTAAAGGTCACTTGAAATGTTTTGCTACACAGATAATTTTGGATGGTTGTAATCCTTGTATGCCACACGTGGTTGTGTTAATCCCACTGATAATTTAAAATAATATTATTCCATATATATTCTAAACATGCAAATTCCTGTTGCATTGACCCCTAAAGAGGTAAATTTTCGTTGCATTGATTCCAATATGAAGATGGTCCTCTTCAGACATAGTCAATGTGAAATATGTGGATGTGACTACAATCTCACATGGATTTTTTTATTTATGCTCCCGAGATAATGATAATGATATATGTGAAGAAGAGATAGTGGTAAATTGTTATGTAAGGGAGACAATAGAGCCTAATATTGAGAAGGCTTGTAAACCCAACATATGGGAATGTTAATTATATACTCATAACCCTATGAGCTCTAAAACATCAACGAAGGGGTATGTAATGGCCTATAAACCTTGAATAAGATCATCAAAGTTTTTACCTCATAGGAGTTTCTCCATTATCAAATGAGATTCGAATTCAAATAAAGAAAATAACCACTTAAATTATACTCAATTAACATTAAATAAAATAACTTATATCATGATATAAAAATTAAAAATTAAATATATAAAACATAAATTACATTAAATTTTTTAAAAATGTGTTTATAAAATTAGTCATATATACAACAATATACATTTTCTTTTTGTAAGCTAGAGTTGTGATTCCTTGTATTCACTAAAAACAAAAGAGGACAAAGTTTTTAAACTAATGCTAGAGCTGCCAACATAGGAAACCATTTGATGCATCAGAGTTTGAGCTACAAAAAAAGTGTCAAGGTGGCCAAAATTTGAACATGTTCCATACAACTTATTGTGTATTTACTGATACAAACCGAAGAAATAGGAAATAAAAACTGAGCTAGAGTATAAAAACATGAAACATAACTTAGAAGTCTTCATGCTCGAGGATCATTGTTGCCACCTTGACGTTGGTCTAGGATTGGACACAATGGTACAATGATGCTACGTTGAGATCCAATGAGCTAGTTGTGAAGTTCATCGATCCTAGCCATCATCTGCTCCTGACGATAGGTTATCTCTATGAAGTCTCTGCGGAGGTCAAAGAAGAGTTGGAGTTGATCTTTAGAAAAGAGAACGAGTGGTTGCTCAATATGTTGCAGATTGTTGGCATGCTCTTCATTCCGGTGATTCTCCACATCAGGGTCTATGTTCATCTCATGCTCATCATGTGACCTACCATAGCATTCCTCACGAAATATAGGGATATCTTCTTCAAAAATGGTGTATCCCCATCTTTATTCCTCCTATGGAAGCCTAGGACAATTCTTGCCTCCCTGCTGAGAATCTATGGAAGATTTTCGTGGATCAGAGCTACTAGAGGAAGCAGACGAGAGGCGTCATATATTGTATACATGTCTGACAATGTTGCTACCACATTTTGGCTTACCTCGCTCTCGCAACATGGTGCCAACAAAAATTATACCCAGAGGAAAATAGATAGAGAGATGAAGCTATAACGGGTTAAAATTATGACAGTGGAAGAAGGATGAAGTTGCACACAGAAAAGAAATGCTAGAGTGTGTGGGAGATCCATTCTCTGGCCTTTGTAATAGAAAAAAATTCCCTCTTCCAAAACATTAAAACCAACCATAATTGTTGCTTTAGTCTCACATGAGCTCACATTGCCAAATATGAGGACTTGGGTCATGATCGTACCCACCAAATATAAGAACCTCCAAGAATGCACTACCAGGGAGTAATGAGCCATGAGGTCCACTAGGCTTGGAAAGTATGTGAAGTACCAGGTGGCTCCTCATTGATGTCACTGAAATTTCATCATAAATGCATGGGTGACACCCCATCTGAGGGAAATCCTTCCATCTGAGAAATATCAATACATTCTTGAACCAAGGGAGAAGATTGGGTTTGGTCGTTGTTAAGAAGGATGTCCCTTTCAAGACTGTCAACCCCCACATTGGCCAGTTTATCTGCAATATTATTGGCCTCTCGTCAAACATGAGAGGGGACACAAACCCAATGAGACAGTAATAAGGATTGAAGAAGTTTGAGATGGCTTAGTAATATCTATCTAGGTGATATCTTCGCAGGCTTAGATCCATGTAGAACATTTGAAAACATATCGATGATGATCTGTGAATCCCCTTCCACGATAATCTTACAATCTCCTAGATGGGAGGCCCCTTGAATTCCTTTGAGAAGACACCAAATCTCAACAGAGTTGTTGGTATCATGACCCATTCTACCCACAAGGATGTTGAGAATATTTCCCACTTCATCTCTGAAAACTACACCATAGCCTACAAGTTCGGGGCTCCCCTTGGAGGCTTTATCAAAGTTCATCTTAAGAAACCCTACGGAAGGTATTTACCATGAAAATAGGCTAGATGAAGGGGGGGAACGGGAGAGGTGAGAGGCAATGAGATTATTGAGATTAATATACCAGTAAGAGAGAATTTGTTTCTCCTCTGGATCACATTCCAGGTCTTATAGAGACCATTGTTGGGATTTGATAGTTTCTTGAATATTGGTTGTAATCTTTGACCATATGAGATCTTCGATAGAGTGTTTGGAGTGGAAGATCCTTCTGTTGCACTCTTTCCAAACTTTCCAAACCACAAAACCTGGTATAAACTACCATATCATGTTTAATACAGAGTTTATGAAGGATGTGGGTCTTCAACGTTCAATGATAGTTGAGATGTTGTATTGATTTCTATTTGTTTTCATCATAGCTTGAGCCACTTGATCCCAGATTTTTGAACTGTAGGAGCAATGATTGAGTAAATGATTTGTAGTTCCATCATGTTGGGAGCATAGTGGACAAATAGAGGGGCTTGTGAAGCCCCTTTTTCTTAGGTTATCCTAAGTGAGAGTTCGATTGAGAACTAGAAACCAAAGGAAGATGTTGACTTTCGACCACAGGTTTGATTTCCAAATGATGCACCATATCCGATATTTGGGTAGAAGATGGAATTTAGCTTTGATGGCATAAGCTTCTTTAATGGAGAACATTCCTTTCGCAGAGCGTCCCCATTAGAGAATATCAAGTCGATGTCATATGTGAACCTTTCGAACATCCACCTGATCTTGCTAGGGGTGAAAGTAACATTCTTCAGGGAGGTGAAGGTTCTCATGATTGATCTTCCATTCTCACCAAATTCGTGAGCCTACCGGTTCTATCCAGATATTGTCTACTTGGAATTATTCATTATGTGGCATGAGGGTTTGGATATTCTACATTTAATCCTTTTGTAGGAGTGATGGCTTTTGTTTCCAACAATATGAGCAAAAGAAAGCATTATGGCCACTTTGGAGTTCCCAAAAAGTGCGCCCTTAGACTAGAAATCATTTTTTCCAAGATTCCTTCCAGGTTGAGAACCCATTGATCTTATGAGATTATCTTCATCAATCTTCAGTGTGTATTTTCGGCACTAGAAATGGTCTCACGGGTCCTCTAGGTGTTTCAACCACCTCCACCAAGTTTTTTCTCCCATTATTTCATTGAGAGTTAATGAATCCCGTAAGACGAGGCTTCTAATAAGATTTGGTTTGCAAATTTTGTCCCATCCTACTAGGGCCCATTTCCTTCTTTCATTGTTTCCATGCCACAAGAAGTTTCTTTGAATATTACGAATAATTTTCAAAATAGCTTTAGGGGCTGCTAAGGCTAAGAATAAATAGATAGGAATTGCCTGAAGTATTTATTTGATAATCACAAGACACCCCGCCAGGTTGAGGGAGCGAAAGGTCCAAGAATTGAGTCTTTTGTTCAAAGAGGTGATGAGTGATTCTGAGGAGTTATTACGAAGGCTATTTCCAATTAGAGGAACACCCATGTATTTGAACGAAAGGAATCCCTTGGAAAAACCAAGGAGGTGAGTGATTTGATTTTGGATGGCTAAGGGGGTATTAAAGAAGAATATTTGTGATTTCTCAGTATTGATGCTTCACTGAAATATCTCGGAATGTTGTTGATTTTCTGGGATTTTCTGGTTGTTAGTGATCCCATCATCATGGTATCATTCACAAATTGATTATCATAAGCCTGTTGGATTACTGAGAGGGGGGGGGTAAATCAGTAATAAAGCAATTTAATCATTTTTCACCATGAAATGCAAGTGTTATATCAATGCAGCATTATCATCCAATATTTGCAGAGTAAATAAACAATGAACAAATGAGAAATCACACACATACACAGTATACCAATGTTTTACGTGGAAACCCAAAGTGGGAGAAAACCACAGAATGATTTTTCTTATATGTCTTTAAGAATTACATTCCTTGGAAGCACCAACTTCCTTTGTTTTCCAACTGCAACTGGAAGGAGGCTCCAACCCCCTAGTTTCTCAAGCTACAACCTGAGGGAAGCTCCAACACCCCAATTCTCTGGCTACAACCAGAAGGAGGCTACAACCCCCTAGCTTCTCAGGCTACAACTTGAGGGAAGCTCCAACTCCCCAATTATATGTCTACAACCAGAAGGAGGCTACAACCCCCTATGTTCTCCGGCTACAACCAGAAGGTGGCTACAACCACATGTCCTTGCCCCTTCCAACTGCCCTGATGTATAAGTATAATGATGGAACCACTGTCACACTATAACTCTGAGATATATTGTTGTAAACCTGTACCAATCAACCTGCACCAAACAACCTGTACCAATAACCTGAAATCAACCTGTACCATAAACAAGTGCATCAACCATGCACCAACCTGTACCAAACAACCTGTAATCAACCTATACCATAAACAAGTGCATCAACCATGCACCAAACCTGTACAAATACCCTGTCACAACAACATGTCCAAAAAAAACTATCACAACAACCTGTCTCATCAATGTTATTAACCAAATCATATTTACTCACCAAGACAAATCTCAAATATGTGCATCAATAAAGAATAACACAACAACTCATAATCATCACCAAGATCAATATTTGATTCTAATAATATACCAATACAAGTATGTTACATCATCCATAAACCATGTGTCAACAATACTACTAACAAGTGCCTCCAACCATGTACCAAGTATGTACCAATCATGTA
>ML816041.1:64694-76480 GCA_009831015.1 Picea engelmannii | reverse complement strand
AAAACTCCCTACGAGCTATGGAAAGGAAGACCAGCAAATGTGAAGCACTTCAGAGTTTTTGGAAGCAAATGCTACATCAAAAGAGAAGATGGCAGAATGGGAAAGTTTGACTCTCGTGTGGACAAAGGAATACTTGTTGATTACTCAAGTACAAGGAAAGGATACAAGTGTTACAATCTAAGATTAAACAAAGTTGTGGAAAGCATCAACGTAACAATTGATGAAACAGACAGACCAGAATCAAAGGAAGAAGAAAAAAAATCAATGGAACAACTTTTCGAAGAAGATGAAGAAAAAGAAGTAGAAGAGGAAAATGAAGATGAAGAGAATCTGATAGAAGCAAAAGAGAAAGTTCAACAAGTATCTCCAAAGACACCTAGAAAACGAGTACAGAAGAATCATCCTTCAGATCATATTATTGGAAACAAAGATGCAGGAGTTGAGACTAGAAGAAAAATCCGTTCACCAGAACAAACACACCTAGCACTCTTATCTCAATTGAACCAAAATTTTTTAAAGAAGCTAGCAAGGATGAATTTTGGAATAAGTCTATGGATGGAGAATTGGATCAAATAGAGAAAAATGACACTTGGGAATTGGTTCCAAGACCAAAGAATAAGAATGTGATCGGCACAAAATGGGTTTTCATGAATAAATTGATTGAAGATGGACATGTTACAAGGAACAAAGCTAGATTGGTATGTAAGGGATATGCACAGATTGAAGGAATCGACTTTGAAGAGACATTTGCCCCAGTTGCCAGAATGGAAGCAATCCATTTTCTTTTAGCTTATGCATGCTCCAAAAATGTTAAAGTATATCATATGGACGTAAAATCATCTTTTTTGAATGGGGAACTTGAAGAAGAAGTCTACATTGAACAACCAGAAGGATTTCAGTTGTCATAGAACACAGACTATGTGTATAAATTAAAGAAGGCCTTGTATGGTCTAAAACAGGCTCCTAGAGCATGGTACTCCAGACTGGATAAGTATCTGCAGTAGGCAAGGTTCAGAAAAGGAATTGCAGACAACAACCTCTACATCAATGTAAGTCAAGTTAAAATTTTATTAATTGAAGTTTATATTGATGATATTATTTTTGGTAGTGATGATGACAGGTTAAGCCAGAAATTTGAAAAAGACATGCAGAATGAATTTGAAATGTCGTTACTTGGAGAACTATCCTTCTTTCTGGGACTTCAAATATGTCAAAGCAACCAAGGAATTTTTATTTCTCAAACCAAGTATATTAAAGAAATGCTAAAGAGGTTTGAAATGGAAGATTGAAAACCAACTATCACTCCCATGCAAACCAGTTGTAAGTTGAGCAAAGATGATGATTTGAAGTCTACAGATCAGAGGCAATGCAGGTCAATGATTGGCAGCCTACTATATGTGACAGCATCCAGACTAG
The DNA here is from genome assembly GCA_009831015.1 of Picea engelmannii. Classification (NCBI taxonomy): domain Eukaryota; kingdom Viridiplantae; phylum Streptophyta; class Pinopsida; order Pinales; family Pinaceae; genus Picea; species Picea engelmannii. The sequence goes on along the minus strand of ML816041.1, from coordinate 75,064 downwards.
ATGTAATGCAGGAAGTTGGGCAGGTGACACGATTTCAAGCAGCACCAAAGGAATCACATGTATTAGCAATAAAGAGGATCTTCGGATATCTCAAAGGAACAGAAGAGTTTGGATTATGGTATCCAAAAGGAAAATATCTATCACTTATTGCCTACACAGATGCAGATTGGTCAGGTTGTATTGATGACCAACGAAGCACCAGGGAGCAACGTTCTACTTAGGTGATTGTTTGGTATCATGGCTAAGCAAGAAAAAATGATCAGTATCTCTATCTATAGCCGAGGCAGAGTATATTGCAACAGCAGCACGTTGTACACAGGTTCTTTGGATGAAACAAGCTTTGACAGATATACAGGTTGAGTATGTTGAGCCCATTCCAATATATTGTGATAATACAAGTGCCATCAGTATCTCAAAAAACCCGGTGATGCACTCCAAGACGAAGCACATTCCAATCAAGTATCACATTCTACGGGAACAGGTTGCAAAAAATAACATCAAAGTTGAGTATGTGGGCAAAAAAGAACAAGTGACAGACATATTTACAAAAACACCTCCACGGTAAGCCTTTGAATATCTTTTCCAAATACTTGGAGTTATTTCTACTCCAAAATGAATGATTTTTTAATGCTTATCTTATATGTCTTGGATGTACACAAGGAAGAACCATAAGAGGACAGTTCAGTCAGGGGGAGCAGCCCCAGATGGAAAGATACCTTTGCCATTGATGACAAAGGGGGAGATATTTATCAGATGCAGAGGACAGAGGCATGGTTCCAGGGGGAGCAAATTGATCAAATGCAGAGGACAGAGGCATGGTTCCAGGGGGAGCATGAGTGATATGATTTTAGTATTGCATCAAAGTGTTGCCATCAATGCCAAAGGGGGAGATTGTTGATTAAGGTTGGTTGTCATTGATGGATCAGTCTCCTTTAGAAATGATGATTCAACTGAAATCATTGGAAAAGGCATAGTTCGAATTGGGAACAAGAATGAAAAGGCAGAAAATGTTCTACTAGTAGAAGATATGAAACATAATCTTTTAAGTGTGAGTCAAATGTGTGACCAAGGTCATAAAGTTACTTTCGGTTCACAAAAGTGTGAGATAAGAAAATAAGGTTCAGGGAAATTGGTCGCTACAACTGCAAGAAATTCAAGAAACATATATGTGTTAAGTGAAATTGGAAATGAAAAGTGTTGTCTAGGAAAGGAAGATGAAAGTTGGTTATGGCACAGAAGAATGGGTCACATGCATTTTGATAACCTTGTCAAAGTCAGCAAAAGAGAAGCAGTCGGAGAAATGCCCCAGATCACAAAACCAACCAACACTTTATGCAAGCATTGCCAACAAGGAAAGCAAACAAAGACCGGGTTCAAATCAAAGGAATATTCAACAACAAAACCACTGGAAATTGTGCATACTGATCTAGTTGGACCAACTACAACAAAAGGCTTAAAAGGTGAGAGATACTTTACGTTATTAGTTGATGATTATACAAGAATGACTGTAGTTTGTTTTCTTAAGAACAAGTCAGAAGCTTTTGAAAACTTCAAGATCTACAAGGAAATGGTTGAAAATGAGATGGATTCAAGAATCAAATGCTTAAGATTGGATAATTGAGGAGAATTCACCTCAAAGGAATTTATGGTGAAGAAGGTCTCCACGACAGTTGGGGTGAGTACTTCAAAGAGTTGTGGCGAGTACTTCGCGTGACTACTAGAGGTGTGAGGTGGTCGCTAGGGCGAACTTGACATTTGGAGGTATGGAAGTGGTGAGGACAACGAGATATGACATGATTGAAAAAAAACATACAACAAAGTGATAGGAACAGGTGGACACATGATGTGGAAGGTGGTATTGATGTCAGGTGATATTAGTTGACAGGTTTCGGGCAAAATCTCTTCCTATTTACATGCCTTCGGCATAAAAATAAAGATGAATTCCACAAGAAATAAACTAAGTCCACAACATACTCAATGTCATAACATCTCTCTCACCAACCACATGGTCATTGTATGTTGGTGAAAAAAATTCAATAGAAAAAATAAAATGAATATACTAACTATTCAAATGAAACATAAAACAATTCCTCAACCACCACCAATGGGATGTAGGTTGTTAAATTGAAGAATTAAAAAACACGATTACAAAAAACATAAAACAATTCCTCGGCCACCACCAATGGGATGTAGGTTGTTGAATTGAAGGATTACAAGACATTATTACAAAATATAGATGAAACTACAAAATATAGATAAAGAGGTGTATTCATTAGAAAACCTTGTTCAAGTGGGCCCTAACTTGAAGTGAACTGATGAACCCCTCTAATAGACTTTAACTCAACTTTGAAACAACAACTTTATTTCATTAATAAAAATGTCTTCAATATTACTTGAATGTTAGTGTTTAGATTTGACGCACAATGATTAAAAAGTGTATTAATTTATTTTTAATGATGATAAGTAGATTAGATACACAATGATTAAAAATAAATGTATAGATGGAGACAATTAATTATAATAATTTTTCATTAATAATAAAATAATAATAATTAGTAATTAATTCATTAATAATTAATTTAAAATTAATAATTCTTAAAATAATAATTAAAAAATGAAAATTTGTATTATAATGATAATGACAATTTAATGATAATTAAAAATTAACAATAATAATTTAATTGAATTAATGATAATTAATAATTGGATACCCTATTGTAAATAGAACTCTAAAGATGCTTTTAATGTGATCCTATAACCATTCCCATGATGTAACATGTGACACTATTCAAACACATATGATTGTTTGCATCAACAAGATGACACTGAAATGATGCAGTGTGCATACATACATCACAAATGATACACTATAGAGTATCAAGAAACACTAATGTGTCACTATTGTGACACCTTTACTCTATTGCATCAAAACAAGATACACAATTACCAATGCTCTATGATGATAAAGATACACAAATGATGACACCCACGATTACATAATGGTTTGCATAAAAACAACAACTACCATGTGACATGAATTTCTACGCCAAGGCCTTGCATTATAGTAATGGGTTTTCTGCAACTTTATCCAACCCTAATCCACTAAGCAGTATTAAAATACAATAGGTATTAAATCATGGGCCAAAAACCACCTATAACGAATTGAAAATTTTTCTCTCAAGGGTTTTCCCCTCAAACCCCTGTTATGGAGGGCTTGTTGGCCCCCCTGTTGGGGGTGGTCACCTCCAAACCCCTTGATCATATTATAATGCACAAGGATATAACGCATATCCAACAATTTAGTCGTAATTAATTTTATGGTCGTAAAAAACATAACCATGGTAAGATCCATGCTTAAAATGCAAGAATAAGAAAAAAGTGATGTACTTCAAAAAGATTTTATATTTACACAATATATCATCCTTATTAAATATTGCTCTATACAAAATATGTTTGTAAAGTATATTTTAAGGTTTATTGTTTCCTTCTTTTCCATAGAAGGAATAATCCTACAATATTTAGGGCTACCGGTGTAGCCTCTATTGATAAAATCTCAAGACCTCAACATGAAACTAAATTATTGTGTGCAAACAAAACTTGGCCACTTGAAATAACCTGTTGGTGGCCCATAAGGGGGCATAATTACACTCTTTCCATATACCTTTGGGACTTTGGTCATTAAACTATTTCTTTACATCCGTCAAATGAACTCCTAGCCAATTAAAAGTAGTTTAAGGTCATACTCTATGACAAAAGTGTAACACCCTTGTTTCCCCCAGCCTGTAATTAATCAGAATTTATGATTGCCATGCAATGGCTTGCAAATATTGTAAATGTATTATTGTTTAATTGTAAACACCGATAGTTGACTGATGGGTGAAGCCTTAAATTATTGGCCATGATATCACTAGAGGAATGAGGAGAGGTTCTATTAAGTTGAAGGACCCCAAGCCACCTTGCGGAAATATTAATTGGAAACATTCAGATTATTTTCCCTTATATCGGATAATAAGACAAGTCAGTTAATGAGGAGGGCTTGGTAGTTGAAAAACCAACCACCCCAATGAATGGAAGTATGGATGGATGTCATAAGGGACATGAAGTAGTCATATAGAGGACAGTAGGAAAGATCACCACAGGTCCCCAGGATTGACCCACGAGTTTCCTTCTGATAGAATAAATAGAAGGACAGATCAAGAACCTACCTAAGTCGTGCGTGCAAGAAAAAAGTGTTGGAGTTACTTCACACACACCTAGGATTTATTTTTACTAAGGTTTTTCCTTGTTTATTAGTCATAATTAGTCATTATCCAGTCTCCTATATTTTAGGGGAGAATATTCCACCTGCAGAATATTCTCTTTCAGTTGATACTTCAGTTTGACTAGTTCAGTTGAGTTTAGATGTTGCATTGGTTTTGTCACCATGCAACATTGGGATCATCACCAGATAATGTGCACTTGCCTTGGGATCATCACCAGACTGGTGCATTACCCTTGATTCCCTGATTTAACTCCTCACTACTCTTTGTTCAGTCAGTTAATTGAAGACTAGTTGACTAGTTAACTCAACTAGGTGGCAGTTCACTCTTGTAACTGCCTGAGAGACTAGATTAGGTGACAGTTCACTCTCGTAACTGCCTGAGAGACTAGACTAGGTGGAAGTTCACTCCTGTAACTGTTGGTGTGTGTTCAGATCACTCTAGACCACCACTATGTTGCATTGGTTCTCCTCCAGTGCGCACTCATTGAGTTATACAGAGTATATCATGTGTAAATTATTCATTATTCATAACGGTTAATGAGAATTCTTTCATTCTTTCTCTCCTTCTTCTTCTTTCTCCAATTATCTCTACAAATGTGTGTATTATTGTTTATATAGATAGATTATGTGCAGGTTCAACACATTTACATGGTATCAGAGCCGACGGACTGCTAAGCAAAAGCTACACCAAATTTTTTTGCAGGTACAAAAGATTGAAGACAGCGAAAAGATGGATTTCCAAAAAGAATTCATTCTTACACCATACAACTACTTTGCATGGAAGGATAAAATAGCCATACATCTACGAATTGTACAGGTTAACTTTGAATATATATACAGAACCAACATCAGCCATAGAAAAATCCAAGTATTTAAATCGCATGGATGAGGCACTCGGAACAATTTGCAATCTTATTTCTCTCGATCTCCTTTTTCATATATCTTCCTATAAGAATCCCAATGAAGCCTAGACCACCTTGGAAGGGCTCTTTGGAAAACAATATGAGATGAGGGGACACATGTTGGAGGTGGAACTGCTTACATTGGATCCAAAAATCTTCAACAATATCCGAGATTTCTTTACAAAATTCAAGGATTTACTGTCACAACTCAAAGCTTGCGGGGTTGATAAATCGAAGGAGGAGAAACAAATGGTTCTCACCATTCTCTCCAAGCTTGGTCCTAAATTATTCGTATTCTTATCCACATTCCATTCTTTCGTATTCTCCTCTAGAGCCACCTGGAATATGCCTTCTCTTGAGGACTTTATCGAATCCTTGACACAAGAGAAAACTAAGCTCATCAACATGGGCACAATCAAAGGCCCAAGGGCACATGCACTCACTGTACATGATGGAAACCACAAATATCATAAATATAAATATAAAGATAAACGGAAATCTCATGCACATCCGAAGAAGGAAGGGTACACAAAACCCTTCATCGATGCCTCCGGATCCAAAGGGGAAAAGGGGAGAAATGCACGTACTGTCACAAAGGATTCCATCCAGAATCTACATGCATGAAAAATAAAATAGATATGATGTCTGAAATACTTCAGCAAAACAACCTTGGAGATCGCATCCCCGAGGGTGACAAGAAGAAGAAGCCAGAAGATCTGAATTCCAAGAAAGGCAATTCTAGCCATGCTTTGATTGCCATCAACTCCTCTCCCGATGCTTGGATCGTTGATTCAGGAGAATCACATTATATGGCTGCATCAAAAGTAGTATATTATTCATTTGATGCATGCAAAGGTCCCCGTATTCTTATGGGGGACAACTCTTCTGTCGAAGTCACCGGAAAAGGAAGGATTGAACTCACCAATGGAAGCTTTGAGAATGTGTTGCACGTTCCCAAAATTTTTGTCAACCTTCTCTTTGTGTATCAGATGACGAATTCCAGCACCAGAAATAAATTCATATTCACACCAAATTCCGTGGACATCTATGACATGCAAACCAACTCCAGGGTTGCTACCGGTGAGATAAATCATCAGTCTATATTGTATACTTTTTCTGAATTCATTGAACCTGATTTACTGCTTACTCATGTTGATGAAAGTAGTAGGATATGGCACGAAAGGTTTGGACATTTGAATTTCATATACATGCAACAGCTTAGCAAGAAAATATTGGTTTATGGTCTATGAGACATACATTTCGCCAAGGGAGTATGTGAGGGATGTGTTCTCGGAAAACACCCTCAAGAGAAATTCGACAAAGGAAAGTCTTAAAGAGATTCTGCACCTTTAGATATGATCCACAGTGACCCTATGAGTCTTTTTCCTCATCCATCCATCAGCAAAGAGAGGTTTGTTCTCGTTTTTGTTGATGATTTCTCACGTTTTACTTAGATCTACTTTCTCAAGCAAAAATCTGAGGTCTTTCAACACCTCAAAGATTTCAAAGCCTTGGTTAAGACATAGTCTGAAAATAAGATCAAAGTCCTCTGAACTGATAATGGGGGATATTATGTAAATCATGAGATCCATAATATTTTCCATGAGGCAAGGATTTAGTTGCAGCATACATTTCCCTATACTCCGCAACAAAACGAAGTTGTTGAGCGGAAAAACAAATCTCTAAAGGAGATGGCATCTTGCATGTTTCATGAAAATTCACTACCACAGAGACTATGGGATGAAGAAATTAATTGTGCAACATACATCCAAAACATATCTCCCCATATATTTGTCAAGGATAAGACCCCCTACAAGGCCTGGAGCAACCTCAAACCAGAAGTGACCCACTTTTGCATTTTTGGTTCACGTGCATGGGCCAGGATTCCCTCTGAAAAGAGGAAGGCACGTGAGCCACAAAGCACTGAGTACATTTTTGTTGGATATCTTGACGGTGTGAAGGGATATAGGCTTATTGATATTTCCCCGGACCAGTTCATCATTGAGCGAAGCATCCAATTCGAGGAAAGTGTCTCGCATGCACCTCAACAGCGGCATGTAGACACCTTTATTCTTCCACCTGTCCAATATGATGAGCATGCACATGTCGACTCTTCTTCAGATGAGAGTTCTGATTCAGATGACTCAAATGATCTAGATTCAGATTCAGTACAGTCAGATGAAGAATCAGAGCATCCAGATGCAGTTGCAGAGCCAAAGAAAAGGCCCAAGTGGGCACAGACTACTCTTCAGGATGCAGGGGATCTCATTGGCGATCCAGCCAATACTAGGAGGACTCGATCTGATTTTGAGGAGCCTCATGTTCCACTCACTGCCACTAAACCATTTCCCTCCAAGCATATTTTCTTGGTTTAGTCTTCAGATCCACAGTCTTATGGCGAGGCTACTAGAAATCCCTTTTGGGAATCCCCCATGCAGGAGAAGTACAACTCCCTCCTTGAGAACCAGACTTGGGATCTGGTTCCCCTTCCTTTTGGGAGGAAAATTGTCAGATGCAAATGGGTCTACAGGACCAAGAGCACAACAGATGGATAGATTAGCAGATACAAAGCCAATCTTGTTGTCAAAGGATTTCAGAAGGTTCATGGTATTGACTATAATGAGACCTTCGCTCCAGTAGCGAAGATGGATTCCATATGACTGGCACTTTCCATTTCGGCAGCCAAAGGATGGGAAGTCCATCGGATGGATGTGAAGAATGCATTTCTTCATGGTGATCTCTCTAAGGAGATCTACATGGAGCAACCCCAGGGATTTATGCAGGACTCATCATTGGTCTGTCGACTAAAGAAGTCCCTTTATGGCCTCAAGTAGGCTCTGAGGGCATGGTATGCCAAGATGGACTCCCACCTATTGTCACATAGCTTTATATGTTGTAAATCAGACCTAAATGTCTACATGTTCAGGACGGTTGATTCACTTCTACTTTTAGTTATGTGTGTTGATGATTTGTTGATCACTGGTTGCTCGACTTTAGCAATTGTTGCAGTCAACAGGATTCTACATGATAGGTTTTTTATGACGGGCATGGGTCCGCTACACTTCTTCCTTGGACTCGAGATCAGTCAGGATGCATCAAGCATCAAACTATCTCAGGCCAAGTATGCACAAGATCTCCTTGAGATGTTTCACATGACAGACTACAAGTCTGCTCCGACTCCTTTCCTATCAGGATTCAAACTTGAGGATGGCGGGGAGACTCTACTGGTCAATAGCACATTATATAGATAGATAGTGGGGAGCTTGTTGTATCTCACACACTCTAGACCAGACCTCTCCTATGCAATTGGCATAGTTTCCAGATTCATGCAGGAGCCACATGAGATACATTGGAAGGATGCAAAGCATATCCTTCGATACGTACAGGGCACCATCACATTTGAGATTCATATTGCAGCAGACTCAACATTATATCTCATCGGGTTTACTTATTGCAACAGACTTGGTTTTGGTTCTGGGCCTATCTGTTGGTCAAGCAAGAAGCAAGTTTCCATTTCTCTATCTTTCGTCGAGGCAGAGTACAGAGGGGTAGTTAACATAACCATTCAGGATATGTGGCTAAAACAATTTCTAACTGAGTTGGGAATTCAGTTTCATCGGTCGATCGTCATCTGGTGTGACAACCAGAGCACTCTAAAGTTCTACAGAGATCCAATTCAGAGGAAGTGGATGAAGCACATAAATATCCACATGCACTACATCTGGGACTTAGTACACGAGGGTATCATCAACCTAGATTTATGTCCTTCAGCAGAACAAACGACAAACATCTTCACCAAGACCTTCACTGAGAATAAGTTCCATTCTCTGTGAAGTCATCTTGGAGTGAAGGACATAGTTGCCTAGCAACTGTATTTCTTATTTTTATATACATTGTACCTTGAGGGGGGGGTTTCCCATGAGTTTTTCCCTCTTTTCTCACTTTATTTTAGTGTATCTTTTGTATTTGGATACCTAACATGGCCTCGTTGTCGGGACCCGTTCTTTATTTTCACCATAGTGGTGTTGGAGTTACTTCACACACGCCTAGGATTTCTTTTTCCTAAGGTTTTTCCTTGTTTATTAGTCATAATTAGTCATTATCCAGTCTCCTATATTTTAGGGGAGAATATTCCACCTAGAGAATATTCTCTTTCAGTTGACACTTTAGTTTGACTAATTGAGTTGAGTTTAGATGTTGCATTGGTTTTTTCACCATGCAACATTGGGATCATCACCAGCTAATGCGCACTTGCCTTGGGATCATCACCAAACTGGAAAATTACCCTTGATTCCCTGAGTTAACTCCTCACTACTCTCTATTCAGTCAATTAATTGAAGACTAGTTGACTAGTTAACTCAACTAGGTGGCAGTTCACTCTCGTAACTGCCTGAGAGACTAGACTAGGTGGCAGTTCACTCTCGTAACTGTTGGTGTGTGTCCAGATCGCTCTAGACCACCACAATGGCACATTGGTTCTCCTCTAGTGCGCACTCATTGAGTTATATAGAGTATATCATGTGTAAATTATTCATTATTCATAACGATTAATGAGAATTCTTTCATTCTTTCTCTCCTTCTTCTTCTTTCTCCAATTCTATATGAAAATGTGTGTATTATTGTTTATCTAGATCTATTATGTGTAGGTTCAACACATTTACAAAAAGAACAAGGGGGAGAGAATTGTAAGATATTTGGGGCCTCGGAAGAGATAGTTGTTGAAAAGAATGCATGGGTGCATGCAATAGAAGGATCAGAGAACCCGTAGAAGAGTTCTGAGCTGGAGCATGGAATATTTGAAGCCCAAACCGAGCTAAGAATGTCACGAGCTTGATGTTGGGAAGGCATCTAATAAACCTATAAGGGGCCTGGGTTAGGTGGGTGTAAGGGAAATATCTACCTAGAGTAGAGTTAAGGAGAGTAGCCTTCAAATCTTACCGAGAACCCGAGAGAGATTCCCTGGTGATATCATGGCTTGGAACGGGGGTGGCCAAATGCTAAAAGTGAATGCATATGAGCCTACGATTGGGTGGAACAGTGAACACCCACAGTCAGTTGGTTGTCTATTGACTGTAATAGATAAGTATCTCATAGACTCTATGTAATTGAATTGAAATTCATGATTGAATGTGTGTACCTGTGTTACACATATATATACTTGATTTATAATGATGATGCATTGTATTTGCAAACTCCTGCGTTTAACG
>ML816041.1:49566-64005 GCA_009831015.1 Picea engelmannii | reverse complement strand
CTAGGTCCTAAATCAGATGAAAAACCATGTTTTGAGCTCGAAGGAATCACGACCATTGTATTAGCGGAGTGAATATGGACCATTAATCAGGGATAGACCCATAATTAACCTCTATCATGGATCATTGTGGTCTTGTTTAAGAGATATTTTAGGGAGAGGTAACGTCAGCATGATGTACCATGCTCACCTAGAACGCCAACGTGTCCAAAAGTTGATAGGTGTCAACCTGTGAATGGAAACAGGTATTTGGTCGGTAGACCATAACGCAGGCCCTTGGGTGAACTATGACTTAAACATTCGTTTTAGCCTTGGACATCGAACCAAAAGTTTGAAATATCTCAACCGTTGATCGGAGTACATATGGGATGTGATCTTTATCGTTGATCGACATGGAAGCCCTCATATGTTGACGAGAGGAGGGATGATATCATGCTAATGTTACATTGATTTCATGAGCCTATGTGTATGAGGAAGCCACGTGGAGGCCTCTAATTGGTCGAGGTAATAGGGGGTGTGTCCTTGTCGATTTTAAGAGTTGGAAAGGTGAGATGAATGGGTCCACAAGTCTGCCAACCTGCAAACCCGACAAACTCACAAAATAATCTAAGTGTGGAGTATTAGAAGAGAGGAAGGGGTTCAGATGAGTGTTCGTGAAGATGAAAATGGCTAAGTTTCAAAACTTCTCGGACAACCCTATGAAAGGATGCTTCTATATTTATGCATCCACATGTTCATGAGTCTGCAAAGATCAAAATGGATAAGTGTCTAGACATCACGGGTGGTATTTGAGAGGAATAATTATGCATTCGTGAGTCTATAAGACCGTGTAGGTGGGAAAATGACTAAGTGTTGGGGTTTTTCAGACAAACTTATGAAGAGGAGGTAAATAATTGTATGTCCATGAGTCCACGTAGATGGAAAAGTGGCTAAGTGTTGAGACTCTTCAGAAGGACTTATGAAGGGAAGGATTAAGCATTCGTGAGTCTGTGAGTCTGTGAGCCTGGGTAGAGGGAAAAATGGTTAATTGTTGGTGTTGGAACACATATAATTCTGAGCTTTTGAACTTTAGATTTTGCCTCTTAGAAATAAAATTTTACCCAAAAAAGCAAAAAACTTAGAGAATTGCCTTTTTTTAAATAAATCCAAGGGTCGTTGTTCTTCAATAAAGCACTTATAATATCCTTCGTCGATGAGTTACTCTAATTTGATCGAACATTTCTAATGATATCCGAAGTATCAAAGCGTTGAAGTAATGAATATTACAAAAAGTAAGAAGTGTTTTAAAGAGTTAACAAAACATTTAAATAACTTTAATTAATCATGATTAAGTATTAATAAATTATTCTCGAAATTCAGCCTTTGGAGGATTTCTATCATGCTACATCCAAAACTCTCGAACGTCAAACCATCAAAATACTTAAGGCTAACTCAATGTTTAAGAAATGATTAATTGAAACATAAAAGTGATTAATAAGAGACTAACTTCTCTGTGAATTCGGCCTTCGAGAGAATTTTTCCCTCTTACATTCAAAACCTCCGAACGTCGAACCATCAAATTGTTAATGACGTTTATGATTGGCTAAAAGTTAAAGATTTGAATAATTATTCTAATTTTCCAGGTAATAAATTCCATCATAATTTTTAATAATCTCTCTGTAAACAGACCTATACGAAGACCGATAGATTTTATAAAGGTCTTCGAAGTGGGAGATTTGGCGTCGCGTGTCCTTTTGATTTGAATGGTTAATATTTACTTCAGAACTTCAGGCTTCAGGCATTCCGAGATACACAACACCACAAACATCCAAAGTGTTAACTTTTAGAAGTGCAGGATCTCCTGCCACATGTCCACTTCAATCAACGGTCTAGATGAACTCCGGGCTTCGGGCCTTCGGGAGTTCTCGCTTCATGCATCTGTCTTTCTTCCAAAGTGGTTATTCATTGGAGTGCATGATATCCTGCCATGTGTCCACTTCTATCAACGGTACAGATGAACTCTGGCCTTCGGGATTTCTTTACTCAGCACTGCTTTCTTCCTCCCAGAGTACGAGATCACTGAATACGGGATCATCTGACACATGTCTCCTGCTTGGATCGACGAAAAGGAATTGCATGAAGTTTGTTATGTCTTCTCTACATGTGACCGAGAGTTGTCACCTCAGCTTAACCTTTGGGTGCTTATCTCACTTTGCAAGATCGACAGTCGTGTTTTAATGGACTGTGGAGATCAGCGACCGAGAGAGATTGCAGGGGGAGAAGTTGTGTGTGGTTTAATTTCATAGGGCGGTCTCGCAATCTAAACCGTAGTTTTCTCTCAGGGGTATGTGGCATCACCAGGTGCATTGTGGGATGAAAGGAGGGTTACCTCAAAACCACTTCATCGTGCCCCCGCAAAACAGAAAAGTATAAAGGGACTTTAGGTCATTTATTTTATTCAATTATTATTTGATGTTTGACCATTAGAATCCTGACTCAACACCTATCCTCCACCCACTCTACCCTTCACCCTCTAGCATATCACACCCTCCACGCATCACTTACCACATCTATCCCTACCACCTACATTCTCACATCCACTCGTCCCACCTCCTTATTGGACACTTGTCCCCATGTCCTCCTATCTGTGAACAATTACTCTTCTCTGTAACTGTTAGCCATCCCATAACAAGCCAGCACTGAGATACATGTCCAATTACCACCCCCATATCTTCAATTGCAATTCTTTATCCCGATGAACGCATTCGAAGGGACAGATGGCAACATGATCAAATGGAAAAGACAGTAAGCCAAATGATTGCGGTGGCCTTAATGGAAATGTGTACCCAGTTCAAAGAACAAAGGAAGATGAGTGCATATGCGATAAAATGAAGAGAGAGATGAAGCTCCAACACATCAAATCAAAACTCAACAATTTTTTCATGTTGTTATTTCATTCAGATTGTATTCTATTTTTAAGAAGATATTGTGGGAAGTCCAACGGTTTTCAGTTGAGACAATTTATGTATAAATAGATATATTTTAGATCTATTTAGGGTTGCTTCTTGCTGAATGTAAAAGAGAAAACTTTTAGTGAATATCAATACAAGTGCATACAGATATTCTAAGTTTTGTTCAATTTGAGTTATGTGTTTCCTCTGTGTTTCCATCTCTCTGAATTTCTTTCTGTAGTTCTTGAAGAGTGAATGATTACAATTTAGTACTACATCTATTGTGATCATAATATATCAGAAGTTCATTCAGTAACAAATTTTCCTCTGTTATTACTGTGAGTAAAACAAGACCTCTTACCTGTGTGAATTACTGCATTTTTTGTCTCCTCTCAAGGGTGCATATTCTACTTTTCTTCTACTGCAAACAAGTTGAGACTTATCTGTAATTGATACCTAACTTTGTTTTAATAGTTTTATAAATAATTTGAAATTATAATTGTGACTCGGATAATGAGATACAACCTCTGTACTATCTTATCAATAATTTCATTTAAAGATTATTTCTCAAAAAACTGAAGGTAGAAAAAATCACTCATAAAAACATTTCATTTAAAACCTTTGATGCCTGACATTATTCTTTGAGCCTTATAATCAATATCAGGAACAATAGTCTGTACCTTTTGGATGGAATTATGAATATATAATTACGATTCTACAAGTCCACCACCCATGAGAGTGCATCAGAAGAAGTTTTGAGCGACGATGATTGTAGGCCTATGTGGAGTGAATTCCCACCATGGCAGGCTAAGCTAGTTCCACGTCAACACCAGGGTGTCACCATGTCAATTGGAATGGTTAATGACACATCACATGGATTTCACGTGGAAGCAAGAGAGATGTTTCTTATGTAAAACCAAGAACTTCAGAAGATCATACCTTTCATTCCAGAGCTCAATCTTGAGTGAATTTACTGTTGTTGGAAATCTCTTGATGAGGAAAAGAGGATAGAGTTGTGATAGAGAAGATTTAAGTTTGATAGAAGAAGTGAAAAGTTAATACCCCATCCCTTAAAAAGGTACTTAGGGGTCGGGTCTGTTACAAAGTGGTATCAGAGCAGGCTACAACACTAGGCCTGGATGGGCCAGAGATAAGTCATAGGATTGGTATATCAAAATTTAGAAGAGCATGTTGAAAGGTGTCTCTACCTTTAAAGGATTATTCTTTATCTACACGAGTCTATCGAGGATGGAGGACAGTAGATTGAAATTTCACCTTAGAAACCCTGGTTGAATTACATCAAGGGAAATTATATTGTCCCTTTGTCAAATTCATGACTACTCTTACACAAGTAGGAATATATCGATAGGCATTATTGGTAAAATTGGAATGAAAATGGCAGAGGTGGAAGAAATTTTGCTATGAAGCTACCTGAGTCCGGACAAGGGACACAAGCTAGATTGTTTTGTTAAGTATAATAATGTCTATCTTCTAGGACAGGAAGAGTATATTGTAATTAAGATGGTTGATTATATAAGGGTTAAGACCCTTACGGAAAATTCCTTTTGCTTAAAGGAAATTGGTATGGATTGATAGAATCTGTAGCAGTAATAATTATTGCTTTAATAAAAGATTAAAACTTGTATATGTGTATGATCCCTCATGATCATAATATTGATGGAAAATGTGTAAGGTCGGTTTTATTTGACCTATAGTGAATGAAGAAAATGGTTGTTGGAGAGTAACCTAGTTAAGCAAGTAAAAAGGAGTCATGTGGAATGTTGCTAGACCTCCCGAGAGAGGTAAAGAGATATGAACACATGAGAAAATTTATGATGCTCACGGCTATAATAAGATAATGTGTATACCTATTAATCTAAGGACATGTTTGTGCATCCGAATATAGATGGCAGACAACTAGAATACATCTTCATTGTAAGCATGGGAAAAATACTTGGGGCACGAGGATATGTCGGAATGCATATGGCAAAGATTGAGCATGCATATAACGTGCATATATGCTTATTATAGTCTATTATTGGATGTAAAATATGGTGATGACATGGATCATATGGTTAATGATGATCTGGGTATAGCAGCTTAAGTAAAATGTTGATGATATTGACTACATATACCCTATGATAATAAAGTAGAAGGGTTAATGAATTGTTGATTCTGAATGGATTAAAGAAAGTGTTAGGGAATTTCTAGATGACCAATGGGTCAGAATAACATCCAAAGGTGGATGGTAGCCATAAGAATATGGCTTGGTGTGCTTAAGTTGTAGTGAGAGGGAATATGGAAAAAGAATTCCCTTGATAAAAAGGTTTGTTGACCAAGAATGGTCTGAGGCATGAAGAAAAGCTTATTAAGTTGTCATGTTTCCTAGGGCACTGTTGAAATTGACCCGATTGTACTTTTGGATCGTTGCATACTTTATGGAATTTTAGGAAAGAGTGTTATCTTGTTGGTTGTTTCCATATGAAAAGGGAAACATATTTATGAATATGTATGCGAGAATTTCCATGTCAATATCATGTGAATGATTGTAAACTCTCAACAGATAGGGAAACATGGTGTTGAGTATTCCTATAAGACTTGTCATAAGAATGGTTATAAGATATCTAGGAGGAAGGATATGGAAGTTTGATATGCTCATGTGTAATAATGGCATGGAAAAAGGTGCAATATTGAGCTTGCATGTTGAAAATCCATAGATTTAAATGGATGCTTGAGTGCATGAATGAAATGCATTATAAGGTTTCCTAGTATGAAGGAAGAAATTAATAGGTTTGTGAGACTAGCCATGAGGATGGTTGTAAATTATCTTTAAAGAAAAATGATAATAAGACCCAATAAATAGGAATGAATGAGGTAAAAATGTGCAAGTGATGCACCTACATATATGTACATATACATGATTAAAGGTATGATATTAATGTCAGAATAAGTGAAATGTGAGGTGATATTTATACTTGTCGTATCTAAATAATTCCATGCATGCATGGTTGACCCTATTATGGAAGGGTCTGATTTGTCTTGCTGAAATAATAGATTGAGGGTGGTGTGTTCCCTTTTCCTCAAGAAACGCTAGTATACATTGATGAAAATGTAAATGAGCAGAGATGTTATGTTTCCATTATAAAAGGCAACATGATTATGCTTTTAAAGACTGCATATGAATGGTCATGAACAATCATGAATCAATCAATTTACAATAGATAAGGAAATGAAACAATAAAGTGTTCCTTTGGTGCACACCCACACCACATGCTAAGGCATGTGATTAAAGTACAATGAATGCAAATTGATGCAATAAATGTGCATGTGTGAGTGCACAATCTAAATGCGTAATAAAGACGCATGCTGATAATTCATCATAGAATATTAGGTAAGAATATGAGATGAAAAATATGAGGCTTGTTGATTAATTGGGTTGGTTGTCATTGATGCCAACCCTTGAATAAAGTCTGGTAGCAAATTCTGGTAGCACAAAGGTTTACGTAATGGGCCCAAGTTTGTTTGATGGATAATGGTATTATTTTTCACATATTTTCAAGTAAGACTATTATAGATGGATAGTACATGTCATGCCATTTCCGTTGGTATGTGGAACGTCACATAAATCCTCCCAGTTAGAAAGTTGTGGCCATGTGAAGTTGGAGAACCCTCATGAGTCATCTAGAAACCCCAAAGGTCAAAGTAGTCAAAGTGTTTGCAAAGAAGAAATTATTTAAATAATAGTGTGAAGTGATGAGTGTATTATAAGTCAAACAGGATGCAAAAGAAATTATTTAAATAATAAAGTTAATGGAGAACTTACTAATTAAGGAAAGTGGTTAATTTAATGGACAAGTGGTTATAAGTGGGTTAACCCTAAAATAAGGAAAGTGAGTTAAGATAATTAAAAGGTAACCCCTTAAGGATGCTACATGAAAGTATAAATAAGAGGTAAGTCTCTCTCATCTAATCACACTTGAATATCATTGAATATCTATTTTTGTGAAATATTATTTGGGCAGGTATTATTGATAGAAAAAAGTGCGACAGAAAAAGTGTGGCAGGAAAACTACGACAGAAAAAGTGCAGCAGGAAAAATACAGAAGAAAAAGTGTGGTAGAAAAGGTGTGGCAAAAAAAATCGCAGCAGGAAAAGTGCGGCAGAAAAAATCGCGGCAGAAAAATCGTGGTAGTGGATTCATGACAACTGAATGCTACAAGAAGAAAAAGAAGTGACAAGTTTCTCAGTGACATATTCAGTTTCTACATTTTAGGTATATGTGATCAGAACATATTGGTTGATGAGAATACAGTGACAAGTTTCTCAGTGACATATTCAATTTCTACACTTGGTACTTATATTCCAGGGCGGTTGGGTTGGGCAAGTACAGGTGGGTGTAGCCTTCCAGTTGTAGCCGGAGAACATAGGGTGTTGTAGCCAGAGAATTGGGGAGTTGGAGCTTCCCTTAGGTTGTATCCTGAGAAACTAGGGGGTTGGAGCCTCCTTCCAGTTGCAGCTAGAAAACAAAGGAAGTTGGTGCTTCCAATGAATGTAATTCTTAAAGACATATAAGAAAAAACTTTTCATGGTTTTCTCCCGCTTTGGGTTTCCACGTAAAAACACCGATGTACTGTGTATGTGTATGAATGCTCATGTGTTCATTGTTTATTTACTCTGTAAATATTGGATGATAATGCTACATTGATATAACACTTTCATTTTGTGGTTAAAAAGGATTGAATTTCTCTATTACTAATTCACACCNTCCTTCAGGAAACAGTTTAACCATTGGAAGGAGATCATGGATTATTCTAAGAATGGAGTACCAATGTTTAATGGTCAAAATGGTTTAAAGTATGAGATGTGGAGTAGAAGGTCGAAAGTATTTTTACAAGCACAAGGACATTATATTTGGCTATCAGTTGTTACAGGATATGATAGTTCAAAAAGGGCAAAGAATGCAGCCAAGAAAGAATTGAAGAAGAATAACAAAATAACAATGGATTTCATCTGGGAAGGATTACCTAATCTGGTAATAGAAAAGGTTAGTAAATGTTCATCAGCCAAATAACTTTGGGATAAGTTACATGACATATATTATTCACCCATCGCAGATTCAGAAAATGCCAAAGAAGATGCAGATACAAATCAAGAAGAATTATGTTTACCATGTCAAACAGATTCAAAATATGAAGAGTACATAATCACCAGAGGTATGTTGTTTTTCTTTAATTGTGAAAAACGTGGACATCTTGAAATAGAATGCCATGAAGGAAATGAGACAAAAACTAATTGAAAATGAAGACAATTATGAAGCAAAATTGATTAGTGCTTTAGATGAACTAAGAGAAGAAAATAAGTCACTCAAGAAAGAATTGATGAAACAAAAGGCAAGTGTTCACATTTTTTAAGAAGCACAACAGGTCATAGAGAACTTAAGAAATCAGCTAGAATAATCCAGACAAATCAAAGAAAATCTTGAATATCAAAAGCAGTATTTGGAAGCCAACAGAACAGCACAAAAGGAAGAAGCAGAAATGAGAGAGAATATATTGACATATCATCTTAAGGAAAGAACTAATGATATAAACCAGCTTGAGGCAAAGTTTGGTCAAGAAGAGAAAGGACTTGAAGAAGAAATAATCACATTAAAAATTCAGCTTGAAGAAGAAAAAAGAACAGAAGAAGTCATGAAGTCTCAGATAATGAAGAAAGAAGAAGAGGTTGAGAAGCTTGAAGAAGAAATTGTCACATTGAGAAGTAAAATCATCAAGATCAACAAGAACGTTGAAGAGAGAGAAACATCCACATCAGTTATAGAGAATTAAGAGAAGCACTCTAGGTTGCTAGAAAAGAAGAATGAAGAAAATAGAAAGAGTTATGTAGAAGTACTCAAAGAAAGGAATCATGGTCAACTAGAATCTAAGAAAACTATTGAAGATACATCTTCAAGAAGACCATCCATGTTCAAGCCACAAAGAAGTTTCAATCATGATCATGATCAGTCAAGGCATAATTTTAGAAGGACTACACCACAAAGAAGATCATTCACTCCCGGTTATGCAAATTTATTTTATGATCATTGTTTTTATTGTAGTAATTTTGGACATAAGGTTGCAAATTGCAGGGATTATAAAAATGTTCAAGCAAGAAATGCCTATGTGGCCCCACGTAACATTGAATATTACAAATGTCATAACTATGGACACATAGCTAGTGATTGTAGAAGCATGACTAATACTTCCATGAAAGATAAAATGGATATCAGATATAAGAAAGTATGGATAAGAAAATGGGAAGAACATGTCCCAGAGATCACAAGATTGGCAATAAAACGAGATGAAGAAAATTCTACAGAGAAAAAGAAAGATGTAAGATACAGAAAGGTTTGGAAAATAACTGAAAGAAAATAAGGATGGGCAAATAAGGAACAGGTTCAAGAGATTGTACTTTCAGGCATTGTAGTGAAAGATGAATCCATAGACTAGAAAAAAAGAAGTCTGAGCTCAGAGAGATGATGAATCTACCAATGAATATGATGATGAATAAACATCATAGCAGGAGGAATTGTTCTGAGCCTTTCGGCTTAGAGACTCCAAGATAACATGAATATTAGACAAGGGGAGTCTATGTGATAGCTATGACAGACCAAAGAACCATCCTTTGAGCAGCTTGCAGAGTTTGAGTAGACAGATCCAGAGCAGTTAGTTGGCAGAAGTAAAGTTTGATAGTTGTAGTAGTGAAGACTTCATGATAGTATAATAATAAATGGGTCAACATTATGGATAGTTGTGCAGTAGAGTCTTCGACAATATGGACATAGATGGATTTGCAATAACACTTAGCAGGTTTGGATAGATATATGACAGTGGAAGAGAACATGGATTCATAGATTGGTTCAGAGAGTGGTTTAGTGAAAAAGGAACATTATGGATGTTAATTACACAGGAAATAGTTCAAACAATGTGTTGACCACTTAACACACCCTAAAAATCCTTTATCAAATCGTTTACATTTTTGGGTACCACTTGATCTTCTGCACTGTCTGATTCGATTTCGTTTTAGGAAATTTTTTGTCTTTGCTTATTTTCATGACTCTCATCACCTATTCAGGTTTGCTTGAACTTCTGAAATCCCATGACTAAAAAGACCTTAACACCTGAATAAAGAATTGGCAGCTAAACACTTCACCCAACGCGCTCAGGTTCGGCATCGGAAGGAACTCAAAGAAGAAAAAGGAACCACTCGGAAAAACAAAATCACTGAGCGTCGATCTCCATCGGCATCGAAAGAAGGAATTTTTGGTTTTCATTAAGTTTTTTCACAAAAAGATATTGTTGATAGCCGATGCTCGATGCGCTTTATCAGAATCAAGGAAAACCAAGAAGGATCACAACAAACATTTTGACCACGATAAATTTATCCCCAATCACTGATCCCTGATGTGTTTTTAGCATCGGAACTCTTTCAAGGGAGCCGATCCAGAAGCACTTTGATAGGTTTATCGTCGATCGTCGATCCTGGAAACTTTTTTGGCATCGACAAGCTAAGGTTTGTTTTAGAATGAATAACATAAGGAAATTCCTGACTCTGATTAATACAAGTGATTCAAGTCACTGGCCTCTAATGCCACGTGTCTTTACCAGGTAAGAGGGTTGTATGGTTTAGTTCTATCCCGAGTCATTCTTGGTTCCCTAGGTCTGAGTCACACCTCCAAGTTAGCATTGTCGCGTTAGCATTGTATGGTAATAACGATCGGTGTTGAAGCCTTTTACGGGAGGATATAAGCGAAAACGTTCGTAGCACAACCCTGATCCCCGATCCGCCCACTGAAAGAGTGATATGACAGGACGTTTTAGTATTAGATACGATCATATTTTGAGCATTTAAGGAGCTAATTAATACCTGATCCTGCATTAGTTTCTACCTCGTGTTCCAATCAAAATAGTCGTTTAAAATCATCGATAGACCACATCACCACCTGCACCTCCGCCGTCAACTCATGATGAATTGAAGTTCAAGAGATTTGGCAGAATATTTATTGAATTTTCACTCATAACCCGACTTGAATGGTTGATGCGACACAATAGGATTTTTCCTATTTAAAATCTTTTGAACCATTGTGAACAAATTCATTCTACGCGCAAGAGAATTCCAGAGCGTCTGAAGGAGCTAGACGATCAACTCGAAGGTTGTATCGACCCCGTGATTATCAAAATAACCAGGTTTTAACAATCTTCAGAGGAACAATGTCGCTGATAAAACCATCCACCAAATGCTCATCGAGAGCACCAAAGCCAAAATAACCAGAGACAGGCGAAGGTTCTTCTCCAGGGATCATGAGGCAATTGGAGTGCATTCCTTGACCGAAGCCTGTCATCAAGACATCAATGAAGAAAGTTTTCATCCAACCTTCAGCCTTTGGCGATACAGAGGTAAGCACCAGGTCCAATATGGCGCTCCCATAGAGGGGGGATCTCTTTAACAAGATCATCCGAAAAGAATACCCAAAGTATGTCCTGCACAGTGATCCGGACATGAGGGCACTTGACGACCAGGTGTTCCCAAACATCCGACGATTGTATCTACACACGGTGGCAAGCAAAACCCCCATTTTTCCCTGCATAGAGGTCCTGAAGTGGCTCATCGACCACACAGACACACATAAATGTTTGATCAACGATGACAATGGCAGGTGTGTCGATGTTTTCCTCCCGATAGAACTGTAGAATCATTACAAACTCAGAGACCTAGAGGAGAGGCTAAACACAGACTTTGTGGGGAATTTCTACGAACACCACAACACTAGCTGAGTGATGGCCTCATGGTGGAGGGAGGACAATAATTTTAGCAACTGGAGCACTGGATGGTATGGGATGATTAACTTGAGGGAGCCATATGTCTATTTGATGGCTCTCATCTACCAGTTACACGGAGAGAAAGATTGATCCAAGTTTTCGGAGGCATGGATGCCTTTGGCATACACAGTTGTGATCATCGGGTGTAGCTTCAACTGGGGAGTAATAATCTCCAAGAAACTAAGCATCTCTGTGCAGCAAGCTCAGACATCAAAGGAAGGGGAAGCACCAACTTTTTACATGGCTTCATACCTGCTCGATGTCATGTGCGCTAGGAATGTATTCGTCAGCATGAATCTGATCTGGCATGTTGCAAAGCACTCGGTTCAAGTCTACTTCAGCGTGCTATGGGAAAACAGGTATAATAAATCTTACTCCCTCATCTATGATGAATTCATCGCCTAAATTTATTTTATTCTTTTTAAGAAGGAATTCCCAAGGCTATCGGCGTCAGCTAATAAAATCATCTCCAAGGTAGGCCATTGGTATTTGGATGAGCATGCCACCTACATCAGGGTGTTCGGGGCCACTGGAGCACCACATCTCCTACCAGCTCATTTCCCAGATCAGCTCGTCATAGGAGAAATATGTGTAACCGAGGGGGAAATCCTACACCCCCCCCCCCACAAGAAAGTGGCCAGTTCACATGACACAAAGAGAAAAGGGGGGAGGGATCATCAGACACAATCATCAAATATGACGCGCCCCCCCACACACATGCAAAGAATATTACACCTACCCAACTATATGGAGGGGTCCCATTGCAGAGAGGGGGAACTGAGAGCTAAGTAGAGTGATGTGAGGGAGGGGACAAAGGAAGGGTTGGAGGGGAGATGAAGGAAGGGGGGTGAGGGGGAGGAAAGGACAAGGGGGTAAAGAATTCCACGAAGGAGTAGATTCTAGACAAAGATCGAAGGGAGAGGGGTTCTGCATGTCAAGGGAGGAGAGGGCCAATAAAAGGAGTGGGGGCCTCCATATCCAAAGACCAAGATCATATATCCAGGTCACTAGAGAGGAGCTAAGGGGTAGGGATAAACCTATTTCTTCCATTAATGTTCAAAGTGCCAACTTCTCCTTTGACTCCATTATTGACCAATTTGTCAGGAATAGTGTTTATATCTCGCTTAATATGCCACAAGAACACTTGATTAAAATCCTTGAGGATACCATATACGCGTTTGAAAATTGATTTAAGGCTCACATCCATGGGAAGGGAGGAAAGCCTTAGGTGCCTTATTGTATTCTTACAATTTCTCACGACTGAGAGAATTATGATGCTTTTAGATCTTGTTATGATCAGTGCTTGAAAGAGAACGTAAAATTTATCCTGGTTATTAGTAGACACCCCTAAATTCCATGAAAAAGTGGACTCGATATGTCCTCCTGGGCCATACATAACCCCTCCTGCACCTTCTACCTTGGGGTTCTCTTTGGAGGCTCCATCAAAGCATAGAGTGAAATTATCTCGAGCCCTTAACCACTATGAGAAGTCATTGATTGAAATTTGAATCTACCAGGATGATCCAGAGTGAGCATGAAGGGAAGTAGAATTTTTAATGGGGAACCATTCCATCCACTTGGCTTCCAAAAAATTAAGAACATCGAGCTAAGAAAAGCACAAATCTCTTGAAATGAAGTGTTCCAAGAGGAGACCTACTACTTTATTAGCCACCATTTCTGGAGTATATTGTAGCCCTTGGACGACCCCTCTGTTTCAAGCCAACCAGATTTTCCAACAAACAAAGAAAGGGAGAGTTGACCAAATTATTTTAAAGACATACTTGCCTTCAAAGGTGCCAAGGTAAGCTTGAGGCCAACAAAAAAGGATATGTTCTACAGAAGAGGGACATTGAGTTCTGAAAGAAAGATCCCTCAAAACTATATTCCAAACTGCCTTGGTGAAGGGACAATTCAAAAAGAGATGAGTGGAATGGTCCAAGTCCACAAAATAAGGAGTGCACCTCAATGGGCCCTAAATTCCTATTTTTTCCAAGTTTTCCCCAGTGAGCACCTTCTAATTCATGAGAGTCCAACTGAAAGCACATATTTTAGGAAGGTTATCATGATTCCATATTCCATACCATTTTTTAGAACTCGGGGGGAGACCTGATTTTAGAAGTTCTAATTGGTAAACCTGTTTAACTGAACATCCCATCTTTCCCCAACCTCTGTAGTCTCTTGAAGCAAGGTGAAGGGGGGAACAAACATATAAATTTGAGGAGAATATGCCTCGAGAGGGGCTTAAGGGGGGGTGGGGGTCCCCCAAACTCCATTCCAACCATCTACATGACTATTCATCTAATAGGGAGATGTCAAAAAGAGTGAGCTAGTTTTGGGAGTCAAGCTAGTTTTTTAGGGGAGTGAGGTCATGTATTTTAGCAAGATGGGTCTATCCCATAATATTGTCTTTCCATATTTTTATTTGTTTTCCATTTCCAGGATGTTGGAGATATGGCTATAACAGAAGACTGACGCATATGGTTAAGGTTTTCATTGATGGCAATCGGTTATGGAGCAGTCATGGATGTCAACACGCACAAGAATGCTGGAACACGAATGTTGGAACACGACTGCTGGAACACGACTGCTGGAACACGAATGCTGGAACACGACTGCTGGAACACGACTGCTGGAACACGAATGCTGGAACACGA
>ML816041.1:13029-49466 GCA_009831015.1 Picea engelmannii | reverse complement strand
AGCCTCTATGAGTTGGTGCTCATAAAAGATGAGATGTAACGAAGTTGAAGCTTGTTGAACATCTTAAGAAGACGAGGTTTTTTCCCTGGTTGGGTTTCCTCTTGAAAAATCTGTGTCTCGTACTTGTGAATGAATGTTGTGTGATTGTTGTTCTTTATACTATCTGCTTTATGTTTATAACTCTGGATTTCACAGTAAAGACTCACTGCCACTAAGATTAATGATACAAAGTTAAAAATGAGAGTAAATGGTTAATAATCTACACTAACTGATTCACCCCCCCCCCTCTCAGTTAGTTCATACCTGTAACACAGGATTCCAAGTGAGGTTGGGAGAGAGAATGGGGAGGGACGCTTGGAGGAGGCACCAAATTTGGGAACAGGCCGAGGAGGGAGGTGGTTTATCCAAGCATCTCAGGCAGGGGCTAGGGAAGTATTTATGATTTAATATTGATTTCCACCATTCCTTGCAGTTGGACACCAACAACAAAATAATTTTATCACCAAGGGATTTATTCATGATGATGGGGTCCCAGATTCTAAGACCACCATGGATTTTAGGGGCCCGAACCACATTCCAACTTACCAGATGAAAATACTTATAATTTGATTTACGTCCTTTCCAGATGAATCTATAGATTTCCTGATCAAAGGCATGACAAAAAGAGGCAGGAGATAAAAACATGGAAAGTTGAAAAAATGACAAGGCACTTAAAACAGAGTTAATAAGGACTATTTTTCAAGTTAGGTTTATCCAATGTTCTCCCCATTGAGAGAATTTTGATTGAGATTGTCCAAGCTAGGATTCTAAGAGGTTGAGGTCAAAGGTTTCAAACTTAGGGAGGTTCCCATGTATTTGAATGACTTCCATTTTTCATCATAAGGGAATCCAAAGATCCTTTCCATTGCTTTGGTGAGGTTGAGGCTGGTGTTCCAAGTAAAGAGATGACTTTTGGAATTATTGATCAAGCCTCCATAGGATTTCGTGAACATGTATAGGATGTTTTTTAATCTAATGGCTAGAATAGTAGAGGCAACACTGATAAGGAGGGTATCATCAACAAATTGAGAGTGATTGAGTATTTTAGTCCCCCTTACAATTTTAATTCCCAAAATATATTTTTCTTTTCTAGCGTGTTCCAATGATATGTTGAGCACTTCATCCATAATAATATAGAGAAGGTATTCCAACTTTTGTACATCAGTATTCCAAGAAAATTGCCTCCAGTTACACCTTTTGTACATTGGTATTCCAAGAAAATTATGCAATGTTACAACAAAGCCACTTTTCAACATGATCACGTTGTCTATTAGCCAAAACCACTAAGAAATCATGAAATTTAGATTTCCAAAAATCAACATTTTTACCTCTTCTTTCCAATACATAGTGTAGAATTGATTTGAGATTATATCATAAAATTATATCATTTGACGTAGATTCATCTAACTATTACACCATCACAACCACTCAGATAGATTGTTCTTTGTACAACTTGAGGAAACAATGCAACTCAATTTTCAAGTACTTTGTTATCTTCTAGAGAAAGCACCATAAATCAACTTGATCAAACTAAAATCAATGCAGTAGATCCAAACAGATTAGGGGATGCTATCTTGTAAACAAGGTGTACAATGCACCAATAATCGAACCATTGAAAGACGACAACAATGTTTATTAAAAAATGAACCAAAGATTTTAAATATAGAGAAAATTGATACATGACTACCAATCTGTAGACCATAATGTGGTATTCTCTTTTTGTTTTCTCCTTTCCCTTTCTATTATCCATGTTGTGCACCTAATGGGTTCCTAACTTTTCCATTGACTGTTTATAGTACCATAACAATGATTAAAACAATTGTACATGTTATTTTACTAGTCCAACAAACATTTTCAAACCGACAACTTCCAAATGTCTTTAGTTGGCTTTGGAACATGTTCCCACAGTTGTTAGCTCACTAAGATATGGTGCAATCCTTATGTACTCAAGACAAAAAACTTTTCCCAACCCTCCATTTCCAAGTGTTGTGTCTGGCTCCTAGTACCATTGTATGTGCATGCCCTATAGAAGATGACAAAGAATTTTAAACTTTTTTTAAGGTTTTATATGGGGATGATGTTTTTATAAGTGACCAACATAATGCAAGATAAAATGTCATAATAACGACCATAAAAAATTTCGAGGAAAAAATCAACCATAGACAAGATGAATGTTGAAATAAAATTTATGTGGCAATTACCTATAGATACATATCTAATCAAGAGGCAAGAAGGATGTTGGCCCTTGGTTATGGAAGGAAGAAAAGAACAAGGAAGAAAAGGTAAAAAGCGAGCTTCGCGGGAGACATAGTGACTGTCACTGGGTCGAAGTGAGCAAAAGAGCAGAAAAGATGAAGCGAAGTGCAGAAAAGAAAGCCGTTGGATGAGGAGATTGAGGATGATAGATCAGCAAGGGAGATGAATCGAGGATGACTCAAAAAGTGGGAAAATCCACCATTGGATGCTTTGGAGTACCGTGCGAGAAGGAAGGAAAGATAGGCTGGTGAAGCCTGGAAAAAGTGGGTCAAGTTGACCTAGGGTTTTAATCACCTAGGGTTTTGGTATTTAGGGTTTTGGCACTTAGGTTTCAGCCTAAGGCTGTCGGTGAGGTATTGTAATGTATAAATAAAGGTCAAGAGGACCTAGGTTGGATTGGTCATTGAGTATTGTTATGATATTGTTGTTGATCTAGCTCTATTGTTGTGGAGAGATTATTGTATTGAGAGAGAGAAGTGTTGAGAGAGAGAGCCTTCTAGTATTGTAATTTCTTCAACCGTGTGCAAAGATCAAGTCCCATAGCTGGGTGCGTAGGAAGGGGAGAGAAAGAGAGATAAGAGAGAAGATCTTCTAGCTAAGAGCGCAAACAAGAACTGTATGCTTTTCCTTAATAAATCATAAGCATAATTTTGTGGACGTAGCCCTAGAGAGAGGGTGAGCCACATATATTTTGTGTTGTGGATGTGTGATTGATGCTTTGATCTTTGTTGTTGTTATATTGTTATTTGCATTGTTGTGTTAGATCAAATCTATAACTGCGTAGGGTAGATCTAGCTTGATAAGTGATAAGTACATATTGCGTTGTTGTTCTACTAGATCCACTTGATATTCCCCTGGTTGTAGACATCTCTATCCTGCAACCCCCTCATAGCTGCTTCGGATGAGACTGCATCTTCTTTGCAGGTGCTGCCGAAAGGGCCAGTAGCTTGGGCTTGTTGGTGCGCTCTTGGAGTGAACCTTAGGTCTTCCCCTATGCCAACAAATGGTTCTGTTGTCAGGACGGGAATCCTTCTAAAGGGAATGTCAAGGTGGTTCCCATCGAAGACATAGATTCAAAAGTGGATAGAGGATCAAGAGATGGACTTCACTGAAGCCCAGAACAAGAACCCTAAATTGAGTACTAAACATTGGCTACAAAGATACATCTTCACCGACATTCACGATATATTCTTTGGAGGAATCCACCAAGAATTGTTTGAGTGGTTGGCTAGGTTAGATGATACATAGTTCGAGGTCAGATCTAGACCTCCTATGGTTTGGATGCTGACGCTAATCCAGAAGGTCAAGAGAGTTGACAATGCCATGTCCCAAGCCGTCGATCATTGGTTTGATAGTACCATTGGAGGGTATATCACCGAATTTGGTGTTGACAGAAAATAATCATATAGCTAGGCTGAGAGAAACTTTTTCAAGGGAACCCAAGGGAGATTTCTGTATTTTATGAAGTTAAGAATCAAGATGCTCTTGCATGAAAACCACATTTTAAAGATATAGTAGACTGGCTGGATCTAAAAAGGATAATGTTCAGAAATTCAGACAGCGACAACGACACATAAGTTGGACATATGTGCAGTGGAAGAGTATTTAGAGGGGTTCACCTTGAAAACCTGTTTAAGAAAAACTACGGGGAAGAAGGTTTATACAGTGGAGAAGAGGTAGATTTGACAGAGGAAGAGCACTCAAAAACCCCTACAGTAGAAGAAGAAGTAGTTGAAGAACTTCACCGAAACGAGCCAGAGACCTCAAGAACTGCACAGGCTACTAAAGTAAGTAATATCAATCCTCCTATTATTTCAGAAACGCTAAATCAGTTGAGTATTCTGAATCACCAGAGTCCACAAAGTACTATTACTAGCAGTTCAGCATCTACTTAGATAGGAAACCTAGAAAACTTTATGGAAGATGAGATGAGGCTCCCTATGTTTAGAGGAGATGGATCTGAAGATCCTGATCAACACCGGTTTCTATGCAAGGCTGTATGGAACATTAAAAACATCATCGACGAAGCTGTTAAAAGAAACCAGTTTAGCACTACATTGAGGGATCGCGCACTGATTTGGTACATGAAGTTTGTCCAAGGACTTGTGCAGCGTAAGCCACTGAATGAGATCAAGAACACGCTAATTGCAGAGTTTAAAAAACCTAAGTTGGAGTCATTGTATTACCGAGATGAAGGAGATCAAACAGAAGGTAGACAAACCTGTTTGGGAGTTCGACCAAAGATTAAAGACCCTAACGGGTCGACTGAACTTAAAAATCCCGAATGATCAAAACAAAGAATGGTTCATCACTGATCTTTTACCACATATCAGAGTTCCCCTGATGCAACAGAAGATTGCTTTGTAGGCATAAGCTTTGGAGATCAATATGAATCTTGAATCAACGACTATGGGAGAATCCAGCTTAGGTATGAGCCAGATCTTGAGCCAACTGACTAGTTTATCTCTGCAGGTCAAGGACATGAAGAAGGATAAGGGGAAGGACAAAAGAGAAGATATCTGGTGTGTAATATGAAGATCTGAAGGTAATGATAAAGAACATTGTCCCTTGTTTCATGAATATTTGGCCTCAGGAACGTCGAGCCCCTTGAAGCAAGTTAATATGCCTTGGTGCGAAGTATGCATAAACTGACAAGGCCTTGGTGAGTACTACTACATGCAGAAGTATGTTCAGACACCCACAAAATTGTACTGCACATTCTGTAAATCAGTAGGACATGATGAGAAATATTGTAGAGCTTACGATCTCATGCATGAAAGATCAAGAGACATATACAAGATCCAAGGAGAAGTACATCAAGAAGGAAACAATGCACAATATAACTCCCCAGGAAGAGGAAATTTCAATCCTCGCGGTGGATTCAGAGGACGAGGAGGAGGAGGAGGTATGGGCTGAGGCTGAGGACAAATAATCTATTATAACTGCACGCAGCCAGGACATCTAGCAAGGGACTGTCAGAACCCTTGTACCACTTGCAATTATTGCAACTCCTTCAAGCATGTCATTGAATACTGCCCTGTACTACAAGGGTAGCTTCAGGAAAGATGAGGACCTCAGCAAAACCCACAAGTACAACTGATATATGTTGAACCTCGTGGAGCAGACCCTAGAGTCACTATTATTACTCGAGGAGGCACTGCTACAGGAGAGGATAGAATGACCCAAGAAAAGATCGCAGAAAACTCAGGTATAAGGAAAGTTGTAGAGAGGACTTAAGATTTTGATGCAAAGAAAGAAACACAAATCTTTGAAGAGGCCAGGAAAGAATTCAAAGAAGATCAAGGGTATTCTTCAAAAACACAACCAAAAATAAGAGAATATGGAATGCCTCACACATTTGATCAGTCTGCTTCACCCAAAGAAGGAAAAGAGGTAAGTAAACTTGTCGGTTTCTTATATATGTTTATATAACTTCTTAAAGATGGGAAAGCTATACAAGAATTGCAAAACCTGGCTAAACAATATGAGCTAGGAAAGATAGACCCCTTACTGAATAGGGAAGTACACCAGATTGGTAAGAAGAGAAGGAAAAATAAAGAATTACACCTGAATGCCAAGATAAGAGAATATGATATAGACTATGTGGTCCTCGACTTAGGGTCGGAGATCAATGTCATGACCAAGCAAACCTGGGCACTAAAGGGAAAATTGAAGCTGATATATTCCCCTATCAAAATTCGCATGGCTAATCAGCAAGTTGTTATCCCATTTGGACGATTGGAGCATGTCCCAGTGGACATCGACGGAGTAAGAACCTTTGCATATTTTGAGGTAATTGAAATTGTTGATGATAGCTTCCCTTACCCTGCATTGCTAGGAATTGATTGGGCCTTCGACAATTCTACTGTTGTTGATCTAAAGAAAAGACGCATGACATTTGAGAGGGTTGGCCTTAGGGTCATCGCACCTTTAGATCCAAATGAAGGTCCTCAATACATAGAGCCTATCAGAGAAGAAGACCACGTGTATGAACTGGAAAATATCTACAAACTAACAACCAGAAAACAGGATTATATCAACCCTACTGCCGATGGAAATCTAAGTTGGAGAAGTGATAACGCATGTTCATCAAACTCAGAAGAAGCGCTGGAGAACTGGCATAACTAGATGTATGAAGTCTCTACCAGAAGATGTGCCAGACTAACTAGAGAGGTTTGCTGGATCGGCACAACAGTGAGTAACTTACCCACGTTTGATGGGTTGAACCCTTTAGAAAACTTCTTATCATAGTTTGAGACAAGTATACCAACACAATAGAGGTTGTTGGCAATGGATGAGGCCATGAAAGCCACACCAGCAAGATGGTGGGGTACGCACAAAAGAAACATCACAGATTGGACATAATGTCGAACTTTGATGACAATGTGGTTCTCAGCACAAGCAGTGAGCTGCGAAGTGAGGTACACAGGTCAAAGTTTCCCAAAGGACCATGTGCTAAGCTATGAAAAGGCCTCGAGTAAAACTCCTTGAGAACAATGGGTGCACCAATTCATTAACACGTTGGACACAATTCCTATCAACTGGTACCTTCAAGCAGAGTTGTGCCTCGTCACTTTAGACTGGGAAGGTATGATTCAGAATTTTGTAACCACATTTTTGTTTGAAAGCGAATTTCATTCAGTAGACCATGCATTACATATTTTGAGATAGAGGGTATTCGAAGAATCATATATCCTCCCTCTGGAACAAGAAGAGGACGAATGGACTGCACCATTCCAGAAATTACAAGGATGTTACAACATCAATGCCGATGGTGATGAGGATCCCAGGAAGGTAAACATCGTTGATACAGAAGGTCAAAGAGATGTGGAAGGTCAAAGATTTCGAAGACAAAGTCTTCACAGAGAACACCCAGGACTGGGATGAGGTGGTGCAAAGGATGGTTGACCCAAAAATGACCAGGTTCAAGGCCATGATCATGGATGAACAGGCGGAAACAATAGAGTAGTCAACTCAAGAGGCCCTCATATCCAGGGAAGAAATCAGAGCGACAAAGGCAATAGAGGTGCAGAACAGGGGATTGTCTGTGACACTGGAGGAATTTTCTCCCCTAATGGAACCGGAAAAAATAGTAATTGGTCAGCTACAAAATGACCCAGACCTAGTAGAAATGAAAAGGTTCCCTGCCGACAATCCAATTAAAAGCCGGGTAGGTCCAAGTGACCAAGAGCCAATACAAATTTAGAAGATCACCAGGTTAGATAACCCTGAAGTTTCAATGCCACAAGTCAGATCTGTAGGGGACTTTTCAACTCAGCTAGATATAGCGAGGACATCAGGGAGAGAAAGTGCACCAAATCCCTTACACGACTTAATAACTATCTATGATGATGAGGAGAGTTCAGAGGTTTCCCTAGTGACTCTGGTACAGATCACAGAGGAAAAGGAACTCGAGAAATCACCTTCCCCGGATCTCGATGCTCAAATGCAAAGCCTTCCACAGAGTGACTGGGAGGTCGAAAGTGTCGTAGACACTGATCTACTTGATGCATTGGAGACCCAAGTGGACAAATTGAAGGATGAGCTAGGGTCAGGAGAACAAGAAGAATAAATTCCACAACAGGAAATCGACATCTCAACAACCGATTATAAAGTAAGTATCGAGCCTGCCCCTGATGCATCAATTTCAGCTGATACTTTACCTCTCGATGAGAAACAACCAGAAGATGAACTTTCGAAACAAATAGGAGAGGTTCAAGAACCCAGTCTTGAACAGATATACATCATTGAGAGCCTGGGAAACATGCTTACCTAGGGAGAGAAGCAAATCCCTGAACCTGTGGATGAGGTTGTTGATATACAAGCCATCTCCTATGACCGAAAGAGGAAATCCATCATGAAGAGAAACACCAAGAAGAGTAGGATTACTCTGGATCGCTCCATCCTCATCACCACAGAG
This sequence comes from Picea engelmannii, assembly GCA_009831015.1. Classification (NCBI taxonomy): domain Eukaryota; kingdom Viridiplantae; phylum Streptophyta; class Pinopsida; order Pinales; family Pinaceae; genus Picea; species Picea engelmannii. The sequence continues at coordinate 41,251 of ML816041.1, read as the reverse complement.
GAGAAATTGATTAGCACGGAGCATGCCAAGACGTCTGAGCTTATCGGCACAGGGATGGAAATCACAGATGCCACCTTGGATAGAGAGAGGAAGTATGAAGAGGAGATAACCGTTGTTCTGAAGGAGTTGGAGCATCTACGCCATTTGGAAAAATATTATCAGGACTCCACACAGGCCATGGTATTCTTGAGAATTGAATTTCAGTATGCCTACAGTAAATTCATGGATGAGCGACACCTTTTCACTGCAGCGATAGTCGATTTCCAAGAAGACACCCTCGTGGCGCTGGCAACGTGCAGATATATGGAAAGATGGTATGAGCATGGTTCAACAGGATCGAAACATGGAAAGACCATGACATTCAAGTGCTAAGGGATAGCAGCATCGACCGCATAAAGAAGTCAGTCGAATACTGGGTGAAAATGGCCCAAGAACCTCATCAGGAAATCCAAGAGAAATGGGTTGAATGCGAAAAGAGATGGACTAAGATCAACCAAGCGATGAGAGACATCGTCCTTCCATAATTCGGCACACCCGATGACTTTGTCGACTTGCATGACATAGTCAAACTACATGCCGAACAAGACTCATCGTGGGCTGCGGAGATAGAAAAGGTGGCAAACATGGCACCAATTCAAGTACAACAGTTCATGGAGCACTCGATCAAGGCTCAGGCAATGTTACAATAGTTAAGCACTAGAATAGTCAAGTATTGGGCATGGGCAATGGAGAAAAAGGAGATCCTTTCGGCCCCGATGGACCAACACAGATTCCCATATGCCAACTCATGTGAGGATCTCTTCATCAAATGGTCGGAGTATGAGAAGAGTCATCCATTCAAGTGAAACCATTTGATGACTCTTAGAAGACTCAGAGATGAAAGCGCCATGTGGCGATATTTTGTTTTACTTAGCTTGCACTTTTGATAGTTTTTTTTAGTTAATAACATTTTATAAATAAGAAGATCGACTTGTTAGAGGAGGACGATGGTTTTTGCAAAGACCCTCATTTTTGGATTTGTAAAGAACTATTTCAGAGCTACCTTAATTGAGAAGTTTTGTTTAGGACCATAGACAAGTTTATGTTCATTTTTCATCAAAATCATGTGTGATTGGATCTGAAGAACAATTATTTCTGATTTTATCTCATGAATGGATGTTGTAACGAGTAAGAGCCTTTGAATCTGTTGATAAGTTATTTAATTCAATATTTTTATAGTTCTTGTCTTTAATGATGAAAAGTAAATCATTGTGTTAATGTGAGATCAATGAGTAGAGCTAAGGAAACTATTTTTCTCACCATCGTTTATTACATGTATGTTTTCCTCTGATAATTATATCTCAATCAATGGTTGGAACACCAGCAGGTTAACGTATTAGTACCAAGCTTGTCATAGGTGTAATAATCATTGTCTGCATGAGTGAGCACGAGGGTTATCCCAAGCTCAGCCTTATCTAGTAGTTAATAATTTCCCCTTTGTTACCCAGCTGGTTTATACCAGCATTTATCTTGTATCGGTCCCACCTATAAGAGAAAATACAAAAAGAGAACGTTCAAAATGAAGGAGGAGCTTTCACAAGAAGACATCCTATCAATCACTACGTAAACCCCATTGATTAATTAGCCAGATCGCAAGATCTGGAGAACCATTCCACCATTAAACGCTACAGAGTCTAATTGGGCCTCGGTGGCGGGTTTGGTTCCTACTGTTGAGTCTAAAGGGATTTAGGACCCCTCAATAGAATTTACGCTAGAAGGAGGGCATGAACCTTCGAATGGCTGACAATATTTTTGACATAATATTTCACATAGCCTATAGATTCAAAACAACCCACATGCATGGCTAATCATTCTCAAGACATCCCACACACATTGAGTACTCCTGAAATGAGTAACTCACCCTAGCAAGAGGAATAACATTTTTTCCCTAAGATACCTTACGCTCTTCCTCACGAGGAGTTGAACTAGTTCATAAGAATCACAAGAGCTTACGCTCGGCAGATCAGAGCACTACCCTTAGCTCTGTTACTTCCTCGTAGAAAACAAGTATGCATATCATTGGTCGACATGCCTGACCAGGTTTTCGCTCACACAGTAGAAGACCTGATAGATTTCTCCCTCACCAAAATGAAACATCCTCTTAATCTAATCCCCGAAACGCCAGCCCGTAACTGCTCTGAGCCTGATGATTTTTTCTGACAAGGAAGGGTTTAACTCTGGACACTCAGTTTCGAGATCGGATGACATGGAAGATAACAATGATCATAATGAATAAAAGGGAAACCCACCTCATAATAATTAGCCTTGGTTGGACAGAGATGGTCTGGCCATCCCCGGATGAGTACATAACCTTCCCCGACATCCAGAAAAGTTACTCCCTAAATTTGACACTGAAACCTCAGGATTTCCTGAAGACCATATCAAAAAAATCATACTAGCTATCAGATTGATGAATGTCCAACATGAGGAGGTAGTATGCAAGATTTTCCCCTATACTTTTGAGAATTCATCCTCCACGTGGTATTTTAACTTACCTATAGGGTCCATAATAAGTTGGACGAAGTTTCAAAAGGATTTTCTAGATGAATTTGTAGAAGAAACCACTACAGGAGATTTGATGGCCGAGTTTTTTTCCGCCACCATGAGTTCAGAGGAGAAGGTTAAAGACTTTAATCAACGTTTCACCACTATCCTAAATAAATTCCAACCCGAAGCTAAACCCACACATGAGTTTCAAATTGAAGTATACGTTAATGCTCTCCCAACTTCTATTTCCATGTTTATGAAGAGGGTTGCCAAAACAACCTTAGCTAAGAATTTTGAAGAATCTAAAACAATAGAGTTCCAAATGAAGGGATGTAAATAAGGCCAGGTCTCTCTAGTTAATAAGGAAGCTCAACCTCCTCCCAGGAGAGGACTCCTATTGACTAGACCCCCAAGGAAACAAACAGAACAAGGTCCTGAAAAGGGAAGTGGAGACATAGAAGACCTACAACGCATGGTTAATAAGTTGTCAAACGAAATCATAGAAATGAAAAGAAGTGAAGAGGAAGGAAACCAATGCCAGAGGTCCTATAAACCCTTTTTTTAAATAAATCCACCTTTAAAATCAATTGAACCTTCCCCAGCCAACTTAAACATCGATCTCGGAAATGTATTATCCGACTCTTTCTGTACCTATCACCAAGAGAAACATCATGAAAGAGATTGCCCACAATGGGTGCATGCCATGAATTGTATGGCCAATTGGTTTCTAGATGAGGTTTCCCTAACCGAACAATTGGTTTCAGTTATGAATATTGTTGATCAAGAAGAAGTTGATCCACCAGAAGAAACGACCATGTTGATATGGGACCCTGACCTACCAATGCCTTCTGATGACCTATTTGAGGCTCAATAACCATTCGTAGAGGTCTTGGCTGTTCAAACACGAAGTAGGGGTCAGCCTGTCTCAAACGACCTTACTACGGCCAAAAAATCGGGAGGAAAACCAACGCCTGATCATCTCAAAGTGCCTTTTGTTCCTCGAAGAAATATTATAAACATCCACACACGAGAATCTCCCAAGCTATACTACAACATAGTAGAAGATTTGAAAAGGTTGAAGGCAAATATATCGGTCATGGACATGAGTAGAATCCCTTAGCAAAAGGAATTTTTGTTACAAGCATTGAAGTCAGTAGAAAATCCTACTACAAGCATAGGCCGAGAAGAAAACCCAACCCTCTCGGATCTAAGAAATAAACCAAATTTGAACGCCTGCTCTAAAGATAAGAAGGGAAAGCCTTTTGTCCCACCATTCCTTTTGAAATTTGAAGTCTTCAATAGAAACCTCCATAACCGTTTGGTTGACTCAGGATCATCCTTTAATGTTATGCCATTGTCTATATGCAAGAAATTAAACGCAATCTCTCTCAAAAGTGATAAACATGTGATACAACTAGACAGAACCTAGGTAAAGGTTATGGGAGAGCTCAAAGATGTAATGATTAGGATGGCGACTCACCAAAAATTTGTTCAAGTAATTGACATCATTGTAGTAGATATCCCAGAAGCTTATGGGTTGTTACTTAGCTAAGATTGGTCCAAGAAGTTAAACAGATACTTTAGTACAGACTGGGCTCACCTTTGGCTACCATTAAAGGGACACACAAATATGATCAAGATCGATAGGGAAAGATATCTAAAACATATTGTCATCGACCTAGAAACCCTTAACGAACCTTCATCAGTTGATTTCCCTGTGCTAGGAAATTATTCCTATGACTCTAATTTTAGGAATTTCTCCCCCCTCTCATCTGATGTTCCTCTTACTCAAAACTCCGAAATAAGTTTCCAATAAAATTTGCCAATGACGGCGGAGGAAACCCTCTTCTGTCAGGAACCGGTGTTAGAAACCACGTAACAGATAGGAGGAAAGGAGGAAAGTGGTAGAAAAAAGGAAGCCGATGGTTTTTTCTCATAAATTTGGACCTTATACTTTGATGGATCTAAATCACAAGAAGGGTCAAGGGTAGGGTGTATCCTCATTGATCCTAAAGGTAAATGAAATTTCTTGTCCTATAGATTAGAATTTGAATGAACAAACAACACCACTGAGTATGAAGCTCTAGTACAAGGGTTAAAGACAGCCATAGACTTAAATGTTAAAGAATTAAAGGTTTTTGGAGATTCTGAAATCATCGTTAGACAAGTAAGGAACACTATACATTGCAACTCTCCCCACCTGAGGAATTACCAACAGGAAGTGCACAGACTAATAGAACATTTTGAAGCCTTCAACATTACAGAGATCCCTAGAAAAAAGAACACTCTTGTTGATTCCTTAGCCATCGCTGCCTCAAGGTTGTCACCTCTAGAAGACTATGAAGCCTCTTGGTTCACTATGGAGCTACTCTACAAACCATCGGTGCCCAAAAATATTTCTAATTGGAAGGTCTTTGAAGGAGATGAACATATCATAAACTTTTTGACCGATCGGGATAATTTTAAAGAGTTGGCTATTGACGATGAATTATTTCAAGAGAAATTAGCATAAACCAATCCTCATATAGATCAATTGACCGACAAACCAAGATCTCACACAATACTGAAAGGGGTAGCCAATTTAGAAAACCTTTTTGACTTAAGGGAAATATTCAAAGGATCAACGAACACAAAGACAAGGACTTTTTGTCCCATGCATGAAACTATAAATATAGGAACCTCGAAAAACCCCAAGAATATAAATCTCAGCAAGACAGTTTCTAAAGAGGAAAGGAAGGCCTATCTCAAAGTTTTCAGACAATATCAAGATGTCTTTGCATGGTCCTACCAAGATCTAAAAACTTATGACACTTGTATCATTCAACACACAATCTTGTTAAAGCCCGGAGTGAAACCCTTCCAACAGAAGCTCTAGAAGTACCACCCATCCCTGGAGCCTCTTATGTGTCAGGAGTTAAAGAAATTACTAGATGCTAATATTATCTTCCAAGTTAGACACTCTGCATGGGTAGAAAATTTGGTTCCTGCGAGGAAAAAGTTTGGGGAGATCCGCCTATGTGTAGATTTCAGAAACCTCAACAGAGCTTCAGAAAAGGACAACTACCCAATCCCACCAATGGACCAACTCTTGCAGACCGTGTCTAGCTCTGAGATTTTCTCCTTGCTAGATGGGCTTTTAGGCTACAATCAAGTTCTAGTTTTGGAGGAAGACCATTTGAAAACTACCTTCTGAACCAAGTGGGTAAACTTTGCTTATAAACGCATGCCCTTTGGGTTAATCAATACAGGGGCAACCTTCCAGAGGGCCATGGACGTGGCGTTTCGAGGACTAATCAACAAATGTGTAGTAGTCAATTTGGACGACCTGACTATGTATTCAAAGAACAAATAAGATCACATCCAACACTTAACCCATATTTTCTAAAGGTGTAGGAAATACGATATATCCTTAAACCCTAAGAAAACTATCTTTGGTGTCGAGGAAGGTAAATTGCTAGGTCATATTATATCTCAAGCAGGGATTCGCATAGACCCACAATGGATTAGGGCTATAGCTCAGCTTCCATTACCCCACAACAAGAAGGATATGCAATCTTTCTTTGGGAAAATCAATTTCGTGAGAAAATTCACTCTTGATTTCACTGAAACTATCAAACCCCTACAAAAAATGATATGCAAAGATGTTTAATTTAAGTGGGATGATCAACAAAAAAGTGCTTTCAGCGGTATTAAGGCTGCGATATCCCAAGCCCCGGTATTGCGAAGCCCCGACTTTGGCAAATATTTCTTCCTCTACACTTTTTCTTCCGACCAATCGTTAGTTGCAGTATTGACTCAAAAGGATGATGACAATAATGAGGCCCCGGTCTCATTTATGATCACTAATCTCCAAGGGGTTGAACTGAATTGCCCTGCTATAGAAAAACAAGCTTATGCAGTATACAAGGCAATGAAACACTTCATATCTTACATCCTTAAGAACCATACCAAATTCATCGTGCCTCACCCTACAGTCCAGTCCCTATAAACTCAACAGGAGATGAGGGAAAGAAGATGAAATTGGATGGCAGTAGTCCAAGAATTTGATCTAGATATAAAACCTGCTAAACATGTTAAAGGACAAGGATTATGCAAACTGGCAGCTGAAGCCCAAGACCTAGTAAATGAAGAGCCTAGATGGGAGAATGAATTGGAATTATGGTGTGGTGAAGCTTCATATGTCTACCCAAGGCAAGAGTCTTGGTATGAGAAACTGATTTATCTTCTGCATCATGGGACGTGCCCAGAAAACCTAAATCCTAGGAAAAGGAGATCCCTCAGGTTAAAATCAGCACAACATCGCCTCATAAATTCAATTCTCTTCTGTGTTAATTATGATGGGGTACCTTTAATATGTCTCAAATGCAAATATGTAGAAAAGGTTTTGAAAGAGCTCCATGATGGTCCTGTAGGTGGACATTTCACAGGAAACACCACTGCTCACAAAATACTGCGAGCTGGTTATTATTGGCCTACTCTATTCAGGGATGCTCACACATACACTAGAAATTGTAAAACTTGTCAAATAAGTGCGGGGAGCAGTTGTCCCACTCTAACCTTTGGCCGTCTCCAGGCCATTCGAGTAATGGGGGTTCTATATCATAGGAGAAATTACATCGAGTTCTTCAAAACAACATAGATACATACTGATTGCCATAGACTATTTCATGAAATGGGCAGAGGCCATCCCTCTAACTCATGTAAATGAAAAGGTGGTGATCCAATTCATAGAAAAACAATTGATTATGGGGTTTGGTATGCCTTCTGTCTTCATTTTTGATAATGTCACTTAATTTTCTTCCACCCTATTAACATATTTTTCTCTAGACAAAGGAATCATAATCAGATACTATGCAAACTACTATCCACGGGGGAACAGAGTGGCAGAATCAACCAATAAGAACCTAGTGAGGATATTAAAGAAAACAGTTGCAAACAACCAAAGGAATTAGCACATTTCACTACATAATGCCTTATGGGCTAATATAGTAACACGCAAGGAAGCTATAGGGAATTCCCCATACTTTCTGGTATACGGACAGGAAGCCATTCTCCCAAATGGTCTATATCTTCCATCTCTTCAGCTTGCTCAAGATTCTAGAGGACAACCCTAATAAGTTATACAACAAAGAATCGATACCCTCCTCATGTTGGAATAATAAAGGGAGAAAGAAAAATCAAAATTCATAGCTCATCAACAGATATTTAAAAGGTGGTTTGATCAGCATAAGGCCAACGAGAAGAATTTTGAAGTAGGATACTAAGTCCTAAAATGGGATAGAGAAAATGAGTCGAAGGGAAAACATTCTAAGTTTCAGAATCTATGGCTCATACCTTTTCAGGTAGCCAAGAAAATTGGGGTAGGCATGAATTGGTTGTAGAATCTGAGGGGGGAACCTAACGCCCTCCCGGTGAATGGCTAAGCCCTAAAACAATATTTTCATTAAAAAAAAAGGTGTGTGTGTTTTTATGATGTTTTTGTTTTGAGGTAGGTTGATCGTGGAGTTCATTTTTGTTTTTTGTTTCTTGTTATAGCACTACTGCACTTTTGAAGTTTGTGTTTATAAAAAAATTGGTTGACGTTAATTCATGTGATATGACGAACTTTGTTCTTGATTCATCACTTACATACAACACAAGAAGCGTTGGGAGACCTGCGGTTGTTTTAAAGGGTTTTCTATCTAACCTGTGCAGATGAAAAACCTTGGAAAAGTGATGAAGTGTCTACCTGGTGGTCTGGTAAAACCTTAAGGGAAAGGTGGTAAGCTTGAAAGGACTACATGTACCTCAAAACAGAGCTAGCAAAAAATTCACCTTAACCATCTCAATTTGCAAATAATAGACGTCCTCCTCTCCCACTCGCTCAGGTCATTCTGTCAAAATAAAATCAATTATACCAATCGAGCACACAATAGGAGAGGGTATGCAGATAACTCCATCGGAGCTATGAACACTCGTTGGAAGCAGAGCAAGGACTGTGATGTCAGGGTGACTCCGTCGGGGCTATGGACGCTCGCTGGCAGCGGAGCAAAACAATAGCAAGTGAATGATGATAAATAAAGGGCCTAGTGCCAGTGAATGATTTACTCGACTCTTGTCAAATGGGGCATGAGTCAGGGTTATTGGAAAATAAGGTGGAATAAAGGTTGAAACCCCACAAGTAGGCACGGGTGCACCAACCAGGGAATTTCAAATGAAAGGACAAAATAGGCTCTGATAAAAAACCAATTAAGTTGCTAACCAGCTTTTCCATCAGCCGAGACCGAGGTAGGAACAAAGATTCTTCTTTCGCCCAGTAAGTCGCCATTTTTTGAGCACTCAACACACCCTAAAAATCCTTTATCAAATTGTTTACTTTTTTGGGTACCACTTGATCTTTTGCACTATCTGATTCAATTTCATTTTGGGAAATGTTTTTTCTTTTCTTATTTTCATGACTCTCATCACCTATTTAGGTTTGCTTGAACTTATGAAATCCCATGACTAAAAAGACCTTAACACCTGAATAAAGAACCAGCGGCCAAACACTTCACCCAACGCGCTCAGGTTCGACATCGGAAGGAACTCAAAGAAAAAAAGGGAACCACTCGGAAAACCACAATCGTCGAGCACCGATCTCCATCAGCATCGACAGAAGGAATTTTTGGTTTAAGTTAAGTTTTTTCACAAAAACATATCGTCGATATCCAATGTCCGACGTGCTTTATCGGAATCAGGGAAAACCCAGAAGGATCACAACAAACATTTTGACCACAATAAATTTATCCATGATCATTGATCCCCGATGTGTTTTCAGCATCGGGAATTTTTCAAGGGAGCCGACCTGGAAGCCCTTTTATAGGTTTACCATCGATCGTCAATCCTAGACACTTTTTCGGCATCGAAAAGATAAGGTTTGTTTTAGAACGAATAACTTAAGGAAAGTCCCGACTCCAATTAATACAACCAATTTAAGTCATTGGCCTCCAACGCCACATGTCTTTACCAGGTAAGAGAGTTGTATGGTTTAGTTCTATCCTAAGTCATTCTTGGTTCCCGAGTCACACCTCCGAGTCAGTATTTTCGCGTCATCATTGTACGGTAAGATCGATCGGTGTCGGAGCCTTTTGCAGGAGGATATCAATGAAAACGTTCATAGCACAACACCGATCCCCGATCCATCCACTGAAAGAGAGACACGACGAGACGTTTTAGCATTAGATATGATCGTATTTTAAGCATTTAAGGAGATATTTAATACTCGATCCTGCATTAGTTGCTACCTTGTGCGCCAATCAAAACAACCGTTTAAAATCACTGATAGACCACATCACCACCCGCGCCTCTTTCATCAACCCACGATGAATTTAAGTTCAAGAGATTCGACGACATATTTATTGAATTTTCACTCATAGCCCGACTTGAATGGTTGATGTGACATGGTAGGATTTTTCCTGTTTAAAATCTTTTTAACTATTGTAAACAAATTCATTCTGCGCGCAAGAGAATTCTAGAGTGTCCGAAAGAGCTAGATGATCGCCTCGAAGGTTGTATCGACCCTGTGATTATCAAAATAACCAGTTTTAAACAAGCTTCAGAGGAACAATTCCACTAAGAAAACCAACCATCAGACGCTCGCTGAGAGCACCAAAGATAAAAGAACCAGATACAGGCGAAGGTTCTTCTCCAGGGATCACAAGGCAATTGGAGTATGTCCCTCGGTCGGAGCCTATCGTCAATACAACAATGAAGAAATTTTCTATCCAGCCTCCAGCCTTTGGTGATACAGAGACAAGCATTGGCTCCAATATGGTGCTCCCACAGTGGGGAGACCTCTTTAACAGGATTAGCTGAAAAGAATACCTAGATTATGTCCCACACAGTGATCTGGACGTGAGGGTACTCGACGACCAGGTGTTCTCAAACATCCGACGGTCGTATCTACACATGGTGGCAAGAATGACCCCCATTTTTCCCTACATAGAGGTCTTGAAGTGGCTCATCAACCACACAGACACACATAAATGTTTGATCAACAATGAAAATGGTGGGTGTGTCGGAGTTTTCCTCCCGGTAGAAGTGAAGAAATATTACAAACTCAGAGACCCAGAGAAGCAGCTAAACACAGAGTTTGTGGTGAAGTTCTATGAACACCACGACACCAACCAAGTGATGGCATCATGGTGGAGGGAGGACAAGAATTTTACCAACCAGATAACTGGCTGGTATGGGACAGTTAACTTGAGGAAACCATATGTCTATTTGATGGATCTCATCTATCGGTTATACGGAGAGAAACATTGCTCCAAGTTTTCGGAGGCATAGATGCCTTTGGCATACACAGTTGTGATCATCATTTGCATCTTCAACTAGGGAGAAATAATATCCAAGCAACTAAGCATCTGTGTGCAGAAGACTCAAATGTTGAAGGAAGGGGAAGCAACAAAATTTTACATCGCTTCATACCTACTAGATGTCATGTGTGCTAGGAACATCTTCGTTGGCATGAATCTGAGTTGGCATGTTGCAGAGCTCCCAGTTCACATCTACTTTAGTGTGCTATGGGAAAACAAGTATAAGAAATCTTACTCCCTCATCTGCAATGAATTCATCACCTGAATTTATTTTATTATTTTTAAGAAGGAATGCCTAAGGCTACCAGCGGCAGCCAAGAAAATTATCTCCAAGGTAGGCCATTGGTATTTGGACGAGCGCACCACATACATCAGGGTGTTCAGGGCCACTGGAGCACAACATCTCCTACCAGCTCATGTCCCAGACCAACTCATTGTAGGAGAAATATGTTACCGGACCATCTTGCAAGGCTACTACAACGCCACCCTGGTCACAAACAAGAAACGGGCTTTCATACCTTATGGTTTCCATGTAGGGTTCTATTTGGTAAAGGATACTATTGAAGCCAAACAAGAAGGGATAAGACAACTTGAATTCAGATTCGCAACAGGCCGATTCTGCAAGTAGGATCCAAAGGGGTTGGTCCTCCAACATGCTTCGCAGGTGTCGTTCTGTTGGTCGTATACCCATTACAAATTCGAAGACGAATTCTTCATAGAGAACGCTCAGGACTAGGACGAGGTGGTGCAAAGGATGGTCGACCCAAAAATGACCAGGTTCAAGGCCATGAGCATTGATGAACAGGCGGTAAAAATAGAGCAGTCATCTCAAGAGGCCCTCAGAGCTAGGGAATAAATCAGAGCAGCAGAGGAAACAAAGGTGCAAAACAGGGGATTGTCTATGACACCAGAGGCACATGCAAGGGGATTTCTCCTAACAAAAAAGGCACACAGAGAGTAATTGATCAGTTGCAGAACAACCCGAACCTAGTAGAAATGACAAGGGTCCATGTCGACAACCCAATCAAAATCTAGGTAGGTCCAAGTGACCCAAAGCCAATACAAATTGAGGAGATCATCGGGTTAGATAACCCTGAAGTTTCAACGCCACAGGCCGGATCACTAGGGGATGTTTCAACTCATCCAAATATAGCGAGGACATCAGGGAGAGAAAGTATGCCAAACCCCATACATGACTTAATAACGATCTATGATGATGAAGAGAGTTCAGAGGTTTCCCTGGTGACTCTGGTACAGATCACAAAGGAAAAGGAACCCAAGAAAGCATCTTCCTCAGCTCTCGATGCTCAAATTCAAAGCCTTCCACAAAGTGAACAGGAGGTCGGAAGTGTCTTAGACACTGAGCTACTCGATGCACCGGAGACCCAAGTGGACATCCCGAAGGATGAGCTAGGGTCGGGAGAACAAGAAGAAGAAATTCCAAAACAGCAAACCAGAATCTCAACAGACGATTATCAGGTAAATACTGAGCCTACCTCTGATGCATCAATTTTGGTCGGTACTTTACCTCTCGATGAGAAACAACCAGAGGCCAAACTTTCATAAGACACAGGAGAGGTTCAAGAACCCAGTCTTGAACAAATATACATCGTCGGGAGCCTGGGAAACATGCTTACCTGTGGAGAGCAACAAATCCCCTAACCTTTGGATAAGGTTTGATGCAGGACCATCATCGGAAAGTACACATGGCAGGACAAATCAGTGCCTGAGAACCAATCTAGAGCCTCGAACACTAGTCGATATTGCAATCTTTTGAAGCTGATAGAAAACAAAAGAGGAAAGATCACACGCGTGGAGACAAAAATGAGCACACGTGACCTGGGAATTTAACCCTAGTCTCGATGTAACCGCAATTAGATAGTAGTTAGTTTGTTTCTTTTGTATAAATAGAGGCTTTGAACTCCCTAAAGAAGGGTTACGAGAGCTGTGAGAAAGTAGGAATTTATGAACAGTAGTTGTTGTTCTGAATTTTTCTGTAACCATTTTCTTGATTTTGAATGAAGATAATAGAGGTAAATTGATGCAAATGTGGGAGATTTTTGTTGTTCCCTGTAATTCTTTGTTATTCTTGTTTGTATCAAGAATGAATGAATCTTGCTACCAGAGTATGTAGCTTTGAAATGCTTGCATAAAATTTGAAATCGCTTTTCTTCATGAGTGGTGCAAGGAGTGCATTGACAGAGTCTGTTTCGACTTGGAATCTCAGAAGAAATAGCATAAGATTTCCTTTGCAAGGAGTACAAAGTGACTATTGCAAGGAGTGCATAGTCATCCATAAGAATCCATATCTTGCATAAGAATCTACTGCAAGGAGTGCACAGATAGAGAATTCAGTCTGCAAGGAGTGCGTTGATAGAGTCTGTCTCGACTCATAATCTCAGGAGGAACAACGTAAGGTTTCTTTGCAGGAAGTGTAAAACGACTTCCGCAAGGTGTTCAAAGTCATCACAAGAAATCAAACCTTGTGTAAATATCTGTTGCAAAGAGTGCACAGTTCTAGAATTCAACGAAGAGTCGAAGTGACTCCGTAAGGAAGTCGAAGGACAAGAACAAAGGATCGCCAAGAAGGTGGGAAAGAATTATTTTCAAGAATCTTTGGATCTGAGTCTGACGAATTTCCTAGAAAAGAAAGAAATGCTCTAGAGATCGAAATCTTCGAGGAGATAAAGCTCAGGAAGGGTATCACTTTCCAAGAAGTGCGAATGAGATCAAAGAAATAGACTCGTGGGAAGGAAAAGGGTCGAAGCCTTTGAATCTTTCAAAAATCTTCTGATTCTGAAGAAAGCATAAGCTTAGGGGGAGAGATATGGACCATCCAATCAGGGTCCAGACAACGAGGAGAAAGCACAGAGGAGAAAAGATCTCATCTGTTTGATTTGAGTGCTAGGGAAAAGACCTCAGACGTTCGATTAGAGAGAAAAGAAAAGATCTCATTCGTTCGGTCAGAGCGCAAAGAAAGGATCTCAATCATCCGATCTGCGCAAAAAAGGATCGTAGTTCTCTGATCAAGGTAAAGTGTACTAACATTAAAGATTTGAAAGTGTAAAGGAGAATTGGACCTACAAAGTTATGAAATCATCGGAAGCGCCCATCATCAAGGGGGACACATGGCGAGAAGATCATCATTTCGCTGACTCGTGACTCAGAGAAGTCAAAGGCGGAGTTTTAATAACTCGTGAATCGCGAAATCGTGATTTGATCACAATCATTGATTGAATGACGGAGTTGGACCATAGATCTGGTCTTGTCAGGAGTTCACAACTTAGGAAATCAAAGGAAAGAGTTTTGGGAACTCGCGAATTGTGAAATCGTGATTTGATCACAGCCACTGATCAAAGGAGAGATCTGGATCGTTGATTGTCCAGGGATATTTCGGGAGTTTGGATATCGGGAGAAGGGAGGTGAGCGGTCCTTCAACTTCACGAAATGCAAAGTCCTGATTCGCGAAGAGTTGATCTAAGTCGTTAGATCCCGAAGAGTTGTGAATCGTTTATCAAGCACACATGAATTTTAGGATATCGAGGATCGGAGAAGGGAAGTGCGCAATCTTCCAACTTCACGAAACATGAAGTCCTGATATGCGAAAAGGAGAGTAGAACCATTGGATCGCGGGGATTGTAGACCACTGATCTGGCAAGCGGAACTCGTAATTTTAGGTTTCAGAAGGACGAGAAAGCGAACTTTGCGAGACGCAATGTCACGAAACGCAAAATCGCGAAGCGATCGAAAGATTGGCCCATGGTCATAGTGAAGGGTCACATCAGTGAAGGAGAATAGAGGGGCTAGCACACACTAGGCTCCTGTCAAGATTTCGGAGGTCGGGAGAGTCGACATGACTCACACGCAAAGACCCGATACGCGAAGTCATGACACGCCTTTCGATTAGGCAACTAGTCAAAGTCGTGGTCACATGAAGGAGGGGCTTAGCCAGAGAAGAGCTAGCACCCATCAGGCATTGAAGTTCAACCAACGCTAAGGAGAGAGGCGGCGGGTCTCATACGACCTGCGCCATGGGAAAAAGGGCCTGTGTAAATGAATTTGGGGTCTAGCAAAGGCTCAAAGAGTCAATCAGACTCAGTTTCTTGATCAATCCTTGACCGGGAGGTCAGCATCCCCGAGGGGAGAAGGGGGGTATGCATCAAGTGGTATCAGAGCTCAGATTTTTAATTTCTGTAGCAGAGAGTAGATGAAGAAAATACTCTGATAACCATCAAGTGGTATTAGATCTGATTTTCGTCTGTAGATTTCAGGCAAAGGAGATAAAGGAGATAGTCTCATACCGTTAAGAGGTATCAGATTTAATTTCATCTGTAGATTTTAGGTGAGGGAGATAGAGAGGACAGTTTGACTACATCAAACAGTATCAATAGTTGAATTGTGTCTACATACTGTAGAAAAAGGTGAGAAGGTGAAAAGAAATAATCTAATGACATCAAATGATATCAGAAGTTGAATTTTACCTGTAGAACAATAGGTGAAGGAAGACAGAGTATTGGTGCTCTGTGACAACTGTTGCAAGGTATGCAACAAATGGTAGATAGCTAGGAGGGATGAAGACAAAAAATATGGCTACTGAAGACCATAAGTGTGGTCAAGGAGCAGGCCACCGGAAGAAAAGTAAAGAATAATTTGATGAGGAGATCATTCAGATAAGAGAGAGAATGGAACAGCTGACATTGAAGATGCAACAGGAGGCAAAGGTACGTTGGATGTATGAATCGCCTCTGAACAGGAAGGTAAAATGGCATGTCCAAAAGTTGTTGGTCAGAAAACACCAACAAGAGTGGAGAAAGTGGTTGAGGCATGTTGAAGACCTCAGTGACACAAAGGAGGAACTGATTCACATATGTGAACCAGAGACTGGGAGAAATCTCAGTGATGATGAGGAAGGGAGATCAGTTACAGGTCTCATAAACTTCCAGGAGGGTAGAGATGAATTTTCAAATTGCCAGGTGGGCAATGATATGAGATCAAGTGAAGATATCTTATACTGTCAGGAGGACAGCAGTGGAAATTCATGTTTCCAGGTGGACCATGAGATGGGATCAGGAGATCTCATAAACTGCCAGGAGGGAAGAAGTGAACTTTCAAGTTGCCAAGTGGGAAATAGAAGGAGATCAGTGGAGGATCTCATAGACTACCAGGAGAGTAGTGATGGAATTTCAAGTTTCTGGGTGGGCAATGAAGAGGGATCGTTAGATCTCATAAAATACCAGGGGGGCAGAGGAGAAATCCCAGATCGCCAAGTGGGAAAGGGAGAGGATATGAACTCAACTGAGAGTTCATGTCAGCAAGGAGTGTTGATATATGAAGATTCATGTGGGTTTGTAAATCGTATGAATGAAGAATATGATAAGTTATATACTCCCATCGCAACAAAGGAGGATCAGGGGTGTGTTCTGATCGTTGGGGGAATTAAAATATTCCTGCCAAATAGTCCAGCATAGATTAATACAAGAGTTGCACAAGAGGTGATAGCACAACGAGAATCCGAGAAGGAGGCCATGGGGACAAATGATTTTAAAGCTAACTGTGTCTATGATGTAGGTGTAGCAGAATAAAGATAGCCAGCAGAGACTATCAAGGAGGAGTAGATACTGATGTCTGCCCCGACAAAAAAGGAGGAGAATTCAGATGACTTGCTGACTCAATGGGAGCGAGAGATGAAGGTTTTGGAGGATTGGTTGAACAATCCAGAACAAAAATATGGCTTCCAACGGACAGTCATGCAGACTGTGGTAGAGAAGCATTCAGCAGAATTTCTCAAAAATTTCATCCCAGGAGTTGAACAGGAGATGACTGCGACACTCGAACTTGCAACAGAAGAGGAAGCATACAACATAGATTTTGTTGATTTGTATGAGGAATTGGAATCCCTAGAGAGGAGGATAAATATGAAGAGTATGCATATCCAACAGACCAAATTGGAAACAGGTGGAGGAACATACCAGCCTGGGGAGAAGCTGGAAGAAGTTGGAGTTGAACCAACACAAGAGGAGATGACAGAAGCCAATCTGTCAGAGGAGATAGCTGAGTAGTAGCTCAGTGATGAGACTACAGCAGAGTGGCAAGCTAAGGCCACGGGAGATGAAGGAATCAACGGAGATCAGGTTGATCTACCCATTGACGCGAAGGTAGTGTAGCAAATCAGTCTACAAAACAAGGACCAGCTAGTTGATCAACTAGACAAGGTGATCGAAGAAATCATAAGGTTGATGTTGGGGTCAGCACAAGAAACTATTAGTAGGAGGAGGTTGAACAGAGGAGGACTTTCCATAGCAGCAGAGAAGAAACAGTAGCAAAAACAAAAGAAGTAGCAAGGAAAAGGAGCAGATGAACAGCTCTGAGAGAAAGTATGGGACCCTAGAGGATCTCAACAACATAGCAAAGGCAGCCATGAGCAGGATCTCGTGATTTTACCAGCTATGGATTTTATGATTCAAGAGGGATTGTTTTTCAATGGAAATCAATTGTGCATACCAAAATTCTAAATGAGGGATAATCTTTTGAAGGAAAACCATAGTGGAGGATTGGTTGGACATTTCAGCCATGATAATACATTTGCACAGTTGAGTAGTTCATACTATTGGCCAGGTATGAGAACAGATGTGATAAAATTCATGAACAGATGTAGAATCTACCAACATGCAAAAGTTAAAAGACAGAACATTGGGTTGTATCAACCATTGCCCATACCAGAGAGGCCTTGGGATACAATAAGCATGGATTTTATGTTGGGACTGCTAAGAACACAAAGGGGATGTGATTGCATATTTGTAGTGGTGGATAGGTTTTCAAAGATGGCACACTTTATCCCATGCCAGAAGACTAGTGATGCAACACATGTTGTGAATATGTTCTTTAAGGAAGTTGTGAAACTTCAGAGCCTACCCAGAAGCATTGTCTTGGACAGAGACACAAAATTTGTTCGTCATTTTAGGAGAATGCGGTGGAAGAAGTTGGGGACGGATTTGTCCTTCATCTCATCTTATCACCCTCAGACAGATGGACAGACTGAGGTGGTAACAGAAGTTTGGAAACTTATTGAGGAGTCTAGTCAAGTGGAAGGGACACCCAATAGAAGATGTCAGTTGGGAGAGTGAATTTGATATCCAGAAGCATGGAAAGTCGGTGCAGGAGCTCATGCACAGGAGTCCATGAATTTTTTCCCTGGGGAGTATGATGCAGGAGCATCATCAGCAAGTACATGTGGCAGGACAACTCAGCGCCTGAGAACCAATATGGAGTCTCGAATGCTAGCCAGTATTGCAATCTTTTGAAGCTGAGAGAAAACAAAAGAGGAAAGATCACGCGCAAGGAGAAAAAAATGAGCACGCGTGACCTACGAGTTTAACCCTAATCTCAATGTAACCGCAATTAGATAGCAGTTAGTTTGTTTCTTTTGTATAAAGAGAGGCTTTGTACGCCCTAAAGAAGGGTTACCAGAGCTGTGAGCAAGTAGGAATTTATGAACAGTAGTTGTTGTTCTGAAGTTTTTCGTAACCGTTTTCTTGATTTTGAATGAAGATAATAGAGGAAAATTGATCCAAATGTGGGAGACTGTTGTTGTTGCCTGCAATTCTCTGTTATTGTTGTTTGTATCAAGAATGAATGAATCTTGCTATGAGAGTATGTATCTTTGAAATGTTTGCATAAAATTTGAAATCACTTGTCTTTGTGAGTAGTGCAAGGCGTGCACATAGTCTGCAAGGAGTGCATTGACAGAGTCTGTTTCGACTCAGAAGCTCAGAAAAAATAGCGTAAGATTTCCTTTGCAAGGAGTGCAAATTGAATGCTACAAGGAGTGCACAGTTGTCCGCAAGAATCCATATCTTGCGTAAGAATCTGCTGCAAGGAGTGCATAGATCCAGAATTCAGTCTTCAAGGAGTGCGTTGACAGAGTCTGTCTCGACTCGTAAGCTCAGGAGGAACAGTGTAAGGTTTCTTTGCAGGAAGTGTAAAACGACTGCCGCAAGGTTTTCAAAGTCATCACAAGAACTCAAATATTATGTAAATATATGTTGCAAAGAGTGCACAAGTCTGGAATTCGACGAAGATTCGAAGAGACTCCATAAGGAAGTCGAAGGACAAGAACAGGGGAATGCTAGGAAGGTGGGAAAGAATTCTTTTCAAGAATATTTGGATCTGAGTTTGACGAATTTCCCAAAAAAGTAATAAGTTATCGAGAGATTGAACGCTTCGAGGAGATCAAGCTCAGGAAGGATATCACTTTCCAAGAAGTGTGAACGAGATCCAAGAAATGGACTCGCAAGAAGGAAAAGGGTCGAAGAATTTGAATCTTTCGAAAATCTTCTGAGTCTGAAGAAAGTGTAAGCTCGGGGGGAGAGATGTGGACCATTTAATCAGCGTACAAACAATGAAGAGAAAGTGTAGAGGAGAAAATATCTCAGTCATTCAATCTGAATGTCGGGGAAAAGACCTCAGTCGTTAGATCAGAGTGCAAAGAAAATATCTTAGTCGTTCGATCAGAGCGCAAAGAAAATATCTTAGTCATTCGATCAGAGTGCAAAGAAAGGATCTCAGTCATCCGATCTACGTGAAAAAGGATCGTAGCCGTCCGATCAAGTTAAAGTGCACTAACATTGAAGCTTTGAAAGTGTACAAGAGAATCGGACCTACGAAGTTTTGAAATCATGGGAACCATCCATCGTTAAGGCGAACACGTGGCGAGAAGATCATCATTTCACTGACTCATGACTCAGAGAAGTCAAAGGCAGAGTTATAAGAACTCACGAATCGTAAAATCGTGATTTGATCACATTCGTTGATCGAAGGAGGGAGTTGGACCATAGATCTGGTCTTGTCGGGAGTTCGTAACTCGGGAAATCAAAGGAAAGAGTTCTAGGAACTCGCAAAATCATGATTTGATCACATTCGTTGATCGAAGGAGATATCTGGACCGTTGATTGTTCAGAGAGATCTCAGGAGTTCAGATATTGGGAGAAGGGAGGTGAGCGGTCCTCAAACTTCATGAAATGTGAAGTCCCGATTCACAAAGAGTTGATCTGAGCCCTCAGATCCTAGAGAGTTGTGAGTCGTTGATCGAGCGCACATAAATTTCAGGATATCGGGGATAGGAGAAGCAAAGTGTGCAATCTTCCAACTTCGCGAAACACGAAGTCCCAATATGCGAAAAGGAGAGAAGAACCGTTGGATCTCGGGGATTGTGGACCATTGATATGCCAAGTGGAACTCGCAAGTTCAGGTTTCGAAAGGACAAGAAAGCGAGCTTCGCGAGATGTGAAGTCGTGAAACGCAAAATCACAAAGCGCTCAAAATATTGGCCCATGTTCATAGTGAAGGGTCACATCGGTGAAGGAGAATAGAGGGGATAGCATGCACTAGGCTCCTGTCGGGATTTCGAAGGTCGGGAGATACGAGGTGACTCACATGCAAAGACCTGATACACGCAATCATGATGTGCCTTTCGATTAGGCGACTAGTCACAGTCGCAGTCACATGAAGGAGGGGCTTAGCCAGAGAAGAGTTAGCGCCCGTCGGGCATTGAAATTTGACCAGCGCTAAGGAGAGAGCTGGCGGGTCTCATACGACCTGCACCATGGGGAAAAGGGCCTATGTAAATGAATTTGGGGTCTAGCAGAGGCCCAAAGAGTCAATCAGAATTAGTTTCTTGATTGATCCTTGACTAGGAGGTCAGCATCCCCGAGGGGAGAAGGGGGGTCTACATCAAGGTTGTTGATATACAAGCCATCTCCTATGACCGAAAGAGGAAATCCATCATGAAGAGAACCACCAAGAAGAGGAGGCTTACTCTAGATCGCTCTATCCTCATCACCACATAGGAGGAATTGATTAGCACGGAGCATGCCAAGACGTCCAAGCTTATCGGTGTAGGGATGGCAATCACAGATGCCACCTTGGATAGAGAAAGGACGGATGAAGAGGAGTTGGCCGCTGCAGTTAAGGAGTTGGAGCATCTACTCCATTTGGAGAAATATTATCAAGACTCCACACAGGCCATGGTATTCTTGAGAAGCGAATTCCAGGATGCCTACAGTAAATTCATGAATGAGCGACACCTTTTCACTACAGGGATAGTCGATTTCCAAGAAGACACCCTCGTGGCACTAGAGACGTGCAAGGATATGGAAATATGGTATGAAAAATCACACCAAGCAGTGGAAAGGATCGATTACATCAGCATGGTTCAATAGAGTTGAGACGCTGAAGAGAACGACATTTGGGTACTAAGGGATAGCAGCATCGACCGCATAAAGAAGTCGGCTGAATACTGGGTGAAAATGGCCCAAGAACCTCATCAGGAAATCCAGCAGAAATTGGTCAAATGTGAAAAGAGTTGGACCAAGATCAACTGGGCAATGAGAGACATCGGCCTTCTAGAATTTGGCACACCAAATGACTTTGTCGAATTGCATCACATAGTCAAACTACGTGTCGAACAAGACTCATCGTGGGCTGTGGAGATAGAAAAGGTGGTGAACATGGCGCCAGGTCAAGTACAATATTTCATGAAGCACCTGATCAAGGATTGGGCAGTGTTACTATAGTTAAGTGTTATAATAGTCAAGTATCGAGCACGGGAGGAGATCCTGTCGGCCCCAATGGACCAACACAGATTCATGTATGCCAACATATGCGAGGATATCTTCGTCAAATAGTCAGAGTACGAGAAGAGTCATCCACTCAAGTGAAACCATTTGATGACTCTTAGAAGACTGAGAGATGAAAGTGCCATGTGGTAATGTTTTGTTTTACTTAGCTTGCACTTTTGATAGTTGTTTTTATTTAATAACATGATATAAATAAGAGAATCAACCTATTAGAGAAGATCGATGGTTTTTTCAAAGACCCTCATTTTTGGATTTGTAAAGAACTATTTCGGAGATACCTTAATTGAGAAGTCCTATTTAGGACCAGAGACAATTTTATGTTCATTTTTCATCAAAAGTGTGTGTGATTGGATCTGAAGAAGAATTATTTCTGATTTTATCTCATGAATGGATGTTGTAAGGAGTAATAGCCTCTGAATCTATTGATAATTTATGTAATTCAATATTTTTATAGTTCTTGTCTTTAATGATGAAATAAATCGTTGTGTTAATGTGTGATCAATGAGTAAAGCTAAGGAAACTATTTTTCTCGCCATCATTTATTACATGTATGTTTCCCTCTAATAATTGTATCTCAGTTAATGGTTGGAACACCATCATGTTAGCGTATTAGTACCAAGCTTGTCATAGGTGTAAGAATCATTGTATGCATGCGTGAGAAATGAGGGTTATCCCAAGCTCAGCTTTCTCCAGTAGTTAAGCATTTCCCCTTTGTTACCCAGCTGGTTTATACCAGCATTTATCTTGTATTGGTCCCACCTATAAGAGAAATTACAAAAAGAGAACATTCAAACTGAAGGAGGAGCTTTCACAAGAAGACATCTTGTTAATAACTACGTAAATCCCATCGATTAATTGGTCGGATCGCAAGATCTGGAGAACCATTCCACCATTAAACATCGCAGAGTCTAATTGGGCCTCGGAGGCGGGTTTGGTTCCTACTGTTGATTCTAAAGGGATTTAGGACCCC
The DNA here is from genome assembly GCA_009831015.1 of Picea engelmannii. NCBI lineage: Eukaryota > Viridiplantae > Streptophyta > Pinopsida > Pinales > Pinaceae > Picea > Picea engelmannii. The sequence continues at coordinate 18,788 of ML816041.1, read as the reverse complement.
TCAACACAATGCTAATGGATTCCAAATTGACAGATTTTTTTAGGATACATGCAGTGCATACAACATTTCACATTCAAAGCAAATTAATTCTTAGAAACAACAATGAAAAAACTCCCTACAAGCTATGGAAAGGAAGACCAACAAATGTGAAGCACTTCAGAGTATTTTGAAGCAAATGCTACATCAAAAGAGAAGATGGCAGAATGGGAAAGTTTGAATCTCGTGTGGAAAAAGGAGTACTTGTTGGTTACTCAAGTACAAGGAAAGCATACAAGTGTTACAATATGAGGTTGAACAAAGTTGTGGAAAGCAGCAATGTAACAATTGATGAAACAGGTGGATGAGAATTAAAGGAAGAAGAAAATGAATCAATGGAACAACTTTACGAAGAAGAAGTAGAAGATGAAGAATAAATAGAAGGGGAAGATGAAGAGGATCAGACAGAAGTAGAAGAGAAAGTTCAACAAGTGCCTCCAAAGACACCTAGCAAACGGGTACAGAAGAATCATCCTTCAAACCAAATTATCGGAAACAAAGATGCGGGAGTTGAGACTAGAAGAAGAATTTGTTCACCAGAACAAACACACCTAGCACTCTCATCTACAATTGAACCAAACAGTTTTGAAGAGGCCAGCAAGGATGAATTTTGGAATAAGGCCATGGATGAAGAATTGGATCAAATAGAGAAGAATGACACTTTGGAATTGGTTCCAAGACCAAAGAATAAGAATGTTATTGGCACAAAGTGGGTATTCATAAATAAATTGAATGAAGATGGACAGGTTACAAGGAACAAAGCTAGATTGATATGTAAAGGATACACACAGGTTGAAGGAATTGACTTTGAAGAGACATTTGCTCCAGTTTCCAGAATGGAAGCAATCTGATTACTCCTAGCTTATGCATGCTCCAAAACTATCAAAGTGTATTAGATGGATGTGAAATCAACTTTTTTGAATGGGGAACTTGAAGAAGAATTCTACATTGAACAACTAGAAGCATTTCAGTTGTCAGAGAATGCAAATTATGTGTGTAAATTGAAGAAGGCCTTGTATGGTATAAAACAGGCTCCTATAGCATGGTACTATAGACTGGATAAATATCTACAGAAGGTAGGGTTCAGAAAAGGAATTGCAGATAGCAACCTCTACATCAAGGTAACTTAAGATAGTATTTTATTAATTGAAGTCTATGTTGATGATATTATTTTTGGAAGCAATGATGATAGGTTAAGCCATAAATTTGCAAAGGATATGCAGAATGAATTTGAAATTTCATTACTTGGAGAACTATCCTTCTTTCTAGGTCTTCAAATATGTCAAAGCAACCAAGGAATTTTTATCTCTCAAACTAAGTATATCAGAGAAATGCTAAAGAGGTTCGGAATGGAAGATTGCAAACCAATTACCACTCCTATGCAAACCAATTGCTTATTGAGAAAATATGATGATTCAAAGTCTAGAGACCATAGGCAATATAGGTCAATGATTGGCAGCTAACTATATGTGACAGCATCCAAACTAGATGTAATGCAGGCAGTTTGGACAAGTAGCACGATTTCAAGCAGCACTAAAGGAATCACATGTATTAGCAGTGAAGAGGATTTTCAGATATTTCAAAGGAACAGAAGAGAATGGATTATGGTATCCAAAAGGAAAAGGATCTATCACTTATTTCCTACACAAATGAAAATTGGGCAGGTTGCATTGATGATCGATGAAGCACTAGTGGATCATCGTTCTACTTGGGTGAGTGTTTAGTATCATGGCTACATAAGAAACAATCATCAATATCCTTATCTACAGTCGAGGCAGAGTATATTGCAGCAGAAGCATGTTGTATACAGGTTCTATGGATGAAACAAACTCTGACAGATATATAGGTTGAGTATGATGAACGCATTCCAATATATTGTGATAATACAAGCACCATCAGTATCTCAAAGAACTCGGTGATGCACTCCAAGAAGAAGCACATTCCAATCAAGTATCACTTTCTACGGGAACAGGTTGTAGAGAAGAACATCATAGTTGAATATGTGGGCACAAAATAACAAGTGGCGGACATCTTTACAAATCTGCTTCCACGGGAAGCCTTTGAGTATCTTTGCCAGAGATTCGGAGTAATTTCTACTCCAAAATGAATGTTTTTGAATGTTTATCTTATATGTCTCAGATGTACATGAGGAAGCACCATAAAGAGGAAAATTCAGGTTGGGAGATCAATTTCAGGAAGATTTCAGTTAGGGGGAGTAGCCCCATATGGAAAGATACCTTTCCATTGATGACAAAGGGGGAGAGATTTATCATATGCATAGAATAGAGTCATGGTTCCAAAGGGAGCGATGGTCACAGGAGGAGCATGAGTGATATGACTTCAGTATTGCATGACATGACTTCAATATTGCATCTGAGTGTTGTCATCAATGCCAAAGGGGGAGATTGTTGATTAATTGGTTTGGTTGTCATTGATGTCAACCCTTGAAGAAAGTCTGGTAGCAAATCTCGGTAGCACAAAGGTCTGGGTAATGGACCCAAGTTTTTTTTATGGATAATGGTATGATTTTTCACATATTTGTAGGTAAGACTATTCTAGATGGATAGTACATGTCATGCCATTTCTGGTAGTATGTGGAACGCCACATAACTCCTCACAGTTAGAAATTTATGGCCATATGAAGTTGAAGAACCCTCATGAGTCATCTAGAAGCACCAAAAGGTCAAAGTCGTCAAAGTGTTTGCAAAGAAGAAATTATTGAAATAATAAAGTGAAGTGGTGAGTGTACTATAAGTCAAAGAGGATGCAAAAGAAATTATTTAAATAATAAAGTTAATGGAGAACTTACTAATTAAGGAAAGTGGTTAAGTTAAGTGGACAAGTGGTTATAAGTGGGTTAACCCTAAAATAAGGAAAGTGGGTTAAGATGATTAAAAGGTAACCCCTTAAGGATGCTACATGAAAGTATAAATAAGAGGTAAGGCTCTCTCATATAATCACACTTGAATATCATTGAATATCTGTTTTTGTGAAAGGTTAGTTGGGTAGGTATTATTGATAGAGAAAAGTGCGGAAAAAAAAGTGTGGCAGGAAAACTGCGAAAGAAAAAGTGCAGCAAAAAATGTGCAGCAAACAAATTGCAGCATAAAAAGTGAGGTAGGAAAAATGCGGAAGAAAAAGTGCGGCAGAAAAATCACAGTAGGAAAAGTGCGGCAGAAAAACGCAACAGAAAAAGTGTGGCAGAAAAATCGCGGCATTGGATTCACGGCAACAGAACGCTACAAGAAGAAAAAAAAGTGACAGGTTTCTCAGTGACATATTCAGTTTCTACATTTGAGGTCTATGTGATAAGATCAGATTGGTTGATGAGTATACAGTGATAGGTTTCTCAATGACATATTCAGTTTCTACATTTGGCACTTATATTTCAGGTCGGTTGGACGGGGCAAGGACAGGTGGTTGTAGCCGGAGAACATAGGGGGTTGTAGCCTCCTTATGGTTGTAGCTAGAGAATTGGGGAGTTGGAGCTTCCCTCAGGTTGTAGCCTGAGAAACTAGGGGGTTGAAGCCTCCTTCCAATTGCAGCTGGAAAACAAAGGAAGTTGGTGCTTCCAATGAATGTAATTCTTAAAGACATATAAGAAAAAGCATTTTGTGGTTTTCTCCCGCTTTGGGTTTCCACGTAAAAACACTGGTGTACTGTGTATGTGTATGATTGCTCATGTGTTCATTGTTTATTTACTCTGCAATTATTGGATGATAATGCTACATTGATATAACACTTGCATTTTGTGGTTAAAAATGATTGAATTGCTCTATTATTGATTCACCCCCCTCTCAGTAATCCAACAAGGGTAACTCAAGAATTGAGGCCATGTCAGAATGTTTGGATATGAAACAATATAGTTGCATGTTGAAGTGGTTCCTGTCAATGAAATGTGTAAAGAACTCTGCCAGGAGAACAGAGCTATAACCTCACTGACTGCTGAGAATTGGACAGTGGGCTACAAAACCTATTTATATAAGAATCATGTATTACATTTTAAAATATCATGCACAAGTACCAAGACATGCAGACAAATGAGGACCAATCTGATCTTTGGTTGGGAAATGTGAAGAATGCACAAGTTCATGATTCATTGGGAACAAGAAACTTGTTGATGTAGCATGTTGAATTATCCAAGAAGGTCAAGGTGAACATGACTAAGATTGCCCAAGAAATAGAACAAGCGGATCCCAGGAGGGATAAATTGTAAAAGCAAAGAAGGAGAAAGTGATTAATACTTCTCTCACTATGAAACTTTGAATAATAAGACAGTGTTGTATGCTTAAAAAGGACAACTAAGAAAATAAGTACAACTAGTAAATGAAAGATACAATATTGAATGTGTTTAAATGAATGAGCTTGGTTAAGATATAATGTGTGAAGGCAATGTGGCCTTGAAATTAATTCAACTAGGCCGGAAGTTTCCTGATGGGAGAACCCCTTAACTCCTTCTTGTTGTCTATTATGTTTCTCTAGGATGAGAAACTGATATGTTGATGAAGGTAGATATTTTTGCATGAAAATGTTGAGAGTCGCAGCTGAAATTTGATTATGGATGCACTCATGAAAATGTTGGGGACAATGTAATGGAGTGCATATAAATATACTAAGGCATATATGAAAATGTTTTACGGAAATAAAGGCTATGGTACATGCATTTGATTTTACATGACAACCAATGTAAAATGTGAATTTGGTGATGTATGTCATGTGTAGAAAAGATTGGAACTATTAGGGAAGGACGACTGCCAATAGTGAACAACCTCAGACAGAAGTGAATGCAAGAAGGATGCTAATAAAAATACAACCGTGAAAGGGATTTTAGAATTCCCCAGGAAGCACCATTGAAGAGGTAATATCGAAGAAGGTGCTGGCAGCCAGAACAGGTATAAAGATTTCAAGCCCATGTGACATGAGAGGTAAAAGGGATTTGGGTAATAATCCCTTCTAAAATAGTCTATGCTTTGATGGTATGCATGTGATTCAAATGGATATTGTATGCCATTGATACCCAAGTAGGGTATGATTCAGGAAGAAGAACCTGCATGATGGAGGTGTGAACCTCTAACAATCAAGGATGATTGAAATCCTTGGAAAAATGCATGAACAAATATATGTCACGAATACATTGCCCAATCAAGGAGTGATTTGGAACTAAAGTGTTCAAAGGTAGCACGTTGATGCAATGCATTAAGGATATGAATGTGATAAGAGAATCGGTATATATGGGACATCCCATTATGGGAGAAGTATCTTCTAGTGCTCTGCAGAATTACAAAATGGTAAAGAGAGAAAATGGGTGGCCATAAACGTCAACACCCTGGTTACCAATGAAGAAAGAATGCTTGAATGCATTCATGTGAAACTTTTAGTTTAATGTATGTTGATTTAAGGTCACGACCAACTGGAGCAGGAAAACACTGTCCTGATGTAAAAATAAATGTGTATAAAGCAACCATGTGGAAAAAGGTTGGCTGAGTTCCAACCCACCAAGGGAAAGTGCCTAATATGAAAATCAATGCAAGGGTGCATTGTGTGTAAATATGACCATGGATATTCTCACATTGATTAGATTTTTTTTTATGTTTGATTGCATTTTGAAAGGAATGGTATTTCCTTTTTGAATAAACAAACTCGATTGTTAGTATGCACAAATTTGAAATCATATGTGAACCACTACAAGTGTGCAATGAAAATATAATGTGCATGAGAACTAA